>JAJPWW010000825.1:0-28015 GCA_028673005.1 Tanypteryx hageni
CTCTCTCTGTCTCTCTTCCTCTCTCTGTCTCTCTTCCTCTCTTTGTCTCGCTTCCTCTCTTTGTCTCTCTTCCTCTCTTTGTCACTCTTCCTCTCTTTGTCTCTCTTCCTCTCTTTGTCTCTCTTCCTCTCTCTGTCTCTCTTCCTCTCTTTGTCTCTCTTACTCTCTTTGTCTCTCTTCCTCTCTTTGTCTCTCTTCCTCTCTTTGTCTCTCTTCCTCTCTTTGTCTCGCTTCCTCTCTCTGTCTCTCTTCCTCACTCTGTCTCTCTTCCTCTCTCTGTCTCTCTTCCTCTCTCTGTCTCTCTTCCTCTCTCAGTCTCTCTTCCTCTCTCTGTCTCGCTTCCTCTCTTTGTCTCTCTTCCTCTCTTTGTCTCTCTTCCTCTCTTTGTCTCGCTTCCTCTCTTTGTCTCTCTTCCTCTCTTTGTCTCTTTTCCTCTCTTTGTCTCTCTTCCTCTCTTTGTCTCTTTTCCTCTCTTTGTCTCTCTTCCTCTCTTTGTCTCTCTTCCTCTCTCTGTCTCTCTTCCTCTCTCTGTCTCTCTTCCTCTCTCTGTCTCTCTTCCTCTCTTTGTCTCTCTTCCTCTCTCTGTCTCTCTTCCTCTCTCTGTCTCTCTTACTCTCTTTGTCTCTCTTCCTCTCTTTGTCTCTCTTCCTCTCTTTGTCTCTCTTCCTCTCTTTGTCTCTCTTCCTCTCTTTGTCTCGCTTCCTCTCTTTGTCTCTCTTCCTCTCTTTGTCTCGCTTCCTCTCTTTGTCTCTCTTCCTCTCTTTGTCTCTCTTCCTCTCTTTGTCTCTCTTCCTCTCTTTGTCTCTCTTCCTCTCTTTGTCTCTCTTCCTCTCTTTGTCTCTCTTCCTCTCTTTGTCTCTCTTCCTCTCTTTGTCTCTCTTCCTCTCTTTGTCTCTCTTCCTCTCTTTGTCTCTCTTCCTCTCTTTGTCTCTCTTCCTCTCTTTGTCTCTCTTCCTCTCTTTGTCTCTCTTCCTCTCTCTGTCTCTCTTCCTCTCTCTGTCTCTCTTCCTCTCTCTGTCTCTCTTCCTCTCTCTGTCTCTCTTCCTCTCTCTGTCTCTCTTCCTCTCTCTGTCTCTCTTCCTCTCTCTGTCTCTCTTCCTCTCTCTGTCTCTCTTCCTCTCTCTGTCTCTCTTCCTCTCTCTGTCTCTCTTCCTCTCTCTGTCTCTCTTCCTCTCTCAGTCTCTCTTCCTCTCTTTGTCTCGCTTCCTCTCTTTGTCTCTCTTCCTCTCTTTGTCTCTCTTCCTCTCTTTGTCTCTCTTCCTCTCTTTGTCTCTCTTCCTCTCTCTGTCTCTCTTCCTCTCTCTGTCTCTCTTCCTCTCTCTGTCTCTCTTCCTCTCTCTGTCTCTCTTCCTCTCTCTGTCTCTCTTCCTCTCTCTGTCTCTCTTCCTCTCTCTGTCTCTCTTCCTCTCTTTGTCTCTCTTCCTCTCTTTGTCTCTCTTCCTCTCTTTGTCTCGCTTCCTCTCTTTGTCTCTCTTCCTCTCTTTGTCTCTCTTCCTCTCTTTGTCTCTCTTCCTCTCTTTGTCTCTCTTCCTCTCTTTGTCTCTCTTCCTCTCTTTGTCTCTCATCCTCTCTTTGTCTCTCTTCCTCTCTTTGTCTCTCTTACTCTCTTTGTCTCTCTTACTCTCTTTGTCTCTCTTCCTCTCTCTGTCTCTCTTCCTCTCTTTGTCTCTCTTACTCTCTTTGTCTCTCTTACTCTCTTTGTCTCTCTTACTCTCTTTGTCTCTCTTCCTCTCTCTGTCTCTCTTACTCTCTTTGTCTCTCTTACTCTCTTTGTCTCTCTTCCTCTCTTTGTCTCTCTTCCTCTCTTTGTCTCTCTTCCTCTCTCTGTCTCTCTTCCTCTCTCAGTCTCTCTTCCTCTCTCTGTCTCTCTTCCTCTCTCTGTCTCTCTTCCTCTCTCTGTCTCTCTTCCTCTCTTTGTCTCTCTTCCTCTCTTTGTCTCTCTTCCTCTCTTTGTCTCGCTTCCTCTCTTTGTCTCGCTTCCTCTCTTTGTCTCTCTTCCTCTCTTTGTCTCTCTTCCTCTCTTTGTCTCTCTTCCTCTCTTTGTCTCTCTTCCTCTCTTTGTCTCTCTTCCTCTCTTTGTCTCTCTTCCTCTCTTTGTCTCTCTTCCTCTCTTTGTCTCTCTTCCTCTCTCTGTCTCTCTTCCTCTCTTTGTCTCTCTTACTCTCTTTGTCTCTCTTACTCTCTTTGTCTCTCTTACTCTCTTTGTCTCTCTTACTCTCTTTGTCTCTCTTACTCTCTTTGTCTCTCTTACTCTCTTTGTCTCTCTTACTCTCTTTGTCTCTCTTACTCTCTTTGTCTCTCTTCCTCTCTTTGTCTCTCTTCCTCTCTTTGTCTCTCTTCCTCTCTCTGTCTCTCTTCCTCTCTCAGTCTCTCTTCCTCTCTCTGTCTCTCTTCCTCTCTCTGTCTCTCTTCCTCTCTCTGTCTCTCTTCCTCTCTCTGTCTCTCTTCCTCTCTTTGTCTCTCTTACTCTCTTTGTCTCTCTTACTCTCTTTGTCTCTCTTCCTCTCTTTGTCTCTCTTCCTCTCTTTGTCTCTCTTCCTCTCTTTGTCTCTCTTCCTCTCTTTGTCTCTCTTCCTCTCTCTGTCTCTCTTACTCTCTCTGTCTCTCTTCCTCTCTTTGTCTCGCTTCCTCTCTTTGTCTCGCTTCCTCTCTTTGTCTCGCTTCCTCTCTTTGTCTCTCTTCCTCTCTTTGTCTCTCTTCCTCTCTTTGTCTCGCTTCCTCTCTTTGTCTCGCTTCCTCTCTTTGTCTCTCTTCCTCTCTTTGTCTCTCTTCCTCTCTTTGTCTCTCTTCCTCTCTTTGTCTCTCTTCCTCTCTTTGTCTCTCTTCCTCTCTTTGTCTCTCTTCCTCTCTTTGTCTCTCTTCCTCTCTTTGTCTCTCTTCCTCTCTTTGTCTCTCTTCCTCTCTCTGTCTCTCTTCCTCTCTTTGTCTCTCTTACTCTCTTTGTCTCTCTTACTCTCTTTGTCTCTCTTACTCTCTTTGTCTCTCTTACTCTCTTTGTCTCTCTTACTCTCTTTGTCTCTCTTACTCTCTTTGTCTCTCTTACTCTCTTTGTCTCTCTTCCTCTCTTTGTCTCTCTTCCTCTCTCTGTCTCTCTTCCTCTCTCAGTCTCTCTTCCTCTCTCTGTCTCTCTTCCTCTCTCTGTCTCTCTTCCTCTCTCTGTCTCTCTTCCTCTCTTTGTCTCTCTTACTCTCTTTGTCTCTCTTACTCTCTTTGTCTCTCTTCCTCTCTTTGTCTCTCTTCCTCTCTTTGTCTCTCTTCCTCTCTTTGTCTCTCTTCCTCTCTTTGTCTCTCTTCCTCTCTCTGTCTCTCTTACTCTCTTTGTCTCTCTTACTCTCTTTGTCTCTCTTACTCTCTTTGTCTCTCTTCCTCTCACTGTCTCTCTTCCTCTCTCTGTCTCTCTTCCTCTCTCTGTCTCTCTTCCTCTCTCTGTCTCTCTTCCTCTCTCTGTCTCTCTTTCTCTCTCTGTCTCTCTTCCTCTCTCTGTCTCTCTTCCTCTCTCTGTCTCTCTTCCTCTCTCAGTCTCTCTTCCTCTCTCTGTCTCTCTTCCTCTCTTTGTCTCTCTTACTCTCTTTGTCTCTCTTACTCTCTTTGTCTCTCTTCCTCTCTCTGTCTCTCTTCCTCTCTTTGTCTCTCTTCCTCTCTTTGTCTCTCTTACTCTCTTTGTCTCTCTTACTCTCTTTGTCTCTCTTCCTCTCTTTGTCTCTCTTCCTCTCTCTGTCTCTCTTCCTCTCTTTGTCTCTCTTACTCTCTTTGTCTCTCTTACTCTCTTTGTCTCTCTTCCTCTCTCTGTCTCTCTTACTCTCTTTGTCTCTCTTACTCTCTTTGTCTCTCTTCCTCTCTTTGTCTCTCTTCCTCTCTTTGTCTCTCTTCCTCTCTCTGTCTCTCTTCCTCTCTCAGTCTCTCTTCCTCTCTCTGTCTCTCTTCCTCTCTCTGTCTCTCTTCCTCTCTTTGTCTCTCTTACTCTCTTTGTCTCTCTTCCTCTCTTTGTCTCTCTTCCTCTCTTTGTCTCTCTTCCTCTCTCTGTCTCTCTTCCTCTCTCAGTCTCTCTTCCTCTCTCAGTCTCTCTTCCTCTCTCCGTCTCTCTTCCTCTCTCCGTCTCTCTTCCTCTCTCTGTCTCTCTTCCTCTCTCTGTCTCTCTTCCTCTCTCTGTCTCTCTTCCTCTCTCTGTCTCTCTTCCTCTCTCTGTCTCTCTTCCTCTCTCAGTCTCTCTTCCTCTCTCTGTCTCTCTTCCTCTCTCTGTCTCTCTTCCTCTCTCTGTCTCTCTTTCTCTCTCTGTCTCTCTTCCTCTCTTTGTCTCTCTTCCTCTCTTTGTCTCGCTTCCTCTCTTTGTCTCGCTTCCTCTCTTTGTCTCTCTTCCTCTCTTTGTCTCTCTTCCTCTCTCTGTCTCTCTTCCTCTCTTTGTCTCTCTTCCTCTCTCTGTCTCTCTTCCTCTCTCTGTCTCTCTTCCTCTCTCTGTCTCTCTTCCTCTCTTTGTCTCTCTTACTCTCTTTGTCTCTCTTCCTCTCTTTGTCTCTCTTCCTCTCTTTGTCTCTCTTCCTCTCTTTGTCTCTCTTCCTCTCTTTGTCTCTCTTCCTCTCTTTGTCTCTCTTCCTCTCTCTGTCTCTCTTCCTCTCTTTGTCTCTCTTACTCTCTTTGTCTCTCTTACTCTCTTTGTCTCTCTTCCTCTCTCTGTCTCTTTTCCTCTCTCTGTCTCTCTTACTCTCTTTGTCTCTCTTACTCTCTTTGTCTCTCTTCCTCTCTTTGTCACTCTTCCTCTCTCTGTCTCTCTTCCTCTCTCTGTCTCTCTTCCTCTCTCAGTCTCTCTTCCTCTCTCAGTCTCTCTTCCTCTCTCAGTCTCTCTTCCTCTCTCAGTCTCTCTTCCTCTCTCCGTCTCTCTTCCTCTCTCTGTCTCTCTTCCTCTCTCTGTCTCTCTTCCTCTCTCTGTCTCTCTTCCTCTCTCTGTCTCTCTTCCTCTCTCTGTCTCTCTTCCTCTCTTTGTCTCTCTTCCTCTCTCTGTCTCTCTTTCTCTCTCTGTCTCTCTTCCTCTCTTTGTCTCTCTTCCTCTCTTTGTCTCTCTTCCTCTCTTTGTCTCGCTTCCTCTCTTTGTCTCGCTTCCTCTCTTTGTCTCTCTTCCTCTCTTTGTCTCTCTTCCTCTCTTTGTCTCTCTTCCTCTCTTTGTCTCTCTTCCTCTCTTTGTCTCTCTTCCTCTCTTTGTCTCTCTTCCTCTCTTTGTCTCTCTTCCTCTCTTTGTCTCTCTTCCTCTCTCTGTCTCTCTTCCTCTCTTTGTCTCTCTTACTCTCTTTGTCTCTCTTACTCTCTTTGTCTCTCTTCCTCTCTCTGTCTCTCTTACTCTCTCTGTCTCTCTTACTCTCTTTGTCTCTCTTCCTCTCTTTGTCTCTCTTCCTCTCTCTGTCTCTCTTCCTCTCTCAGTCTCTCTTCCTCTCTCTGTCTCTCTTCCTCTCTCTGTCTCTCTTCCTCTCTTTGTCTCTCTTACTCTCTTTGTCTCTCTTACTCTCTTTGTCTCTCTTCCTCTCTTTGTCTCTCTTCCTCTCTTTGTCTCTCTTCCTCTCTTTGTCTCTCTTCCTCTCTTTGTCTCTCTTCCTCTCTCTGTCTCTCTTACTCTCTTTGTCTCTCTTACTCTCTTTGTCTCTCTTCCTCTCTTTGTCTCTCTTCCTCTCTTTGTCTCTCTTCCTCTCTTTGTCTCTCTTCCTCTCTCTGTCTCTCTTCCTCTCTTTGTCTCTCTTCCTCTCTCTGTCTCTCTTCCTCTCTCTGTCTCTCTTTCTCTCTCTGTCTCTCTTCCTCTCTTTGTCACTCTTCCTCTCTTTGTCTCTCTTCCTCTCTCTGTCTCTCTTCCTCTCTCAGTCTCTCTTCCTCTCTCTGTCTCTCTTCCTCTCTTTGTCTCTCTTACTCTCTTTGTCTCTGTTACTCTCTTTGTCTCTCTTCCTCTCTTTGTCTCTCTTCCTCTCTCTGTCTCTCTTCCTCTCTTTGTCTCTCTTCCTCTCTTTGTCTCTCTTCCTCTCTTTGTCTCTCTTACTCTCTTTGTCTCTCTTCCTCTCTTTGTCTCTCTTCCTCTCTTTGTCTCTCTTCCTCTCTTTGTCTCTCTTCCTCTCTCTGTCTCTCTTCCTCTCTTTGTCTCTCTTACTCTCTTTGTCTCTCTTACTCTCTTTGTCTCTCTTCCTCTCTCAGTCTCTCTTCCTCTCTCAGTCTCTCTTCCTCTCTCCGTCTCTCTTCCTCTCTTTGTCTCTCTTCCTCTCTTTGTCTCTCTTCCTCTCTCAGTCTCTCTTCCTCTCTCTGTCTCTCTTCCTCTCTTTGTCTCTCTTACTCTCTTTGTCTCTCTTCCTCTCTTTGTCTCTCTTCCTCTCTTTGTCTCTCTTCCTCTCTTTGTCTCTCTTCCTCTCTCAGTCTCTCTTCCTCTCTGTCTCTCTTCCTCTCTCCGTCTCTCTTCCTCTCTCCGTCTCTCTTCCTCTCTCTGTCTCTCTTCCTCTCTCTGTCTCTCTTCCTCTCTCTGTCTCTCTTCCTCTCTCTGTCTCTCTTCCTCTCTCTGTCTCTCTTCCTCTCTCTGTCTCTCTTTCTCTCTCTGTCTCTCTTCCTCTCTTTGTCTCTCTTCCTCTCTTTGTCTCTCTTCCTCTCTTTGTCTCGCTTCCTCTCTTTGTCTCGCTTCCTCTCTTTGTCTCTCTTCCTATCTTTGTCTCTCTTCCTCTCTCTGTCTCTCTTCCTCTCTTTGTCTCTCATCCTCTCTCTGTCTCTCTTCCTCTCTCAGTCTCTCTTCCTCTCTCTGTCTCTCTTCCTCTCTCTGTCTCTCTTCCTCTCTTTGTCTCTCTTACTCTCTTTGTCTCTCTTCCTCTCTTTGTCTCGCTTCCTCTCTTTGTCTCGCTTCCTCTCTTTGTCTCTCTTCCTCTCTTTGTCTCTCTTCCTCTCTTTGTCTCTCTTCCTCTCTTTGTCTCTCTTCCTCTCTCTGTCTCTCTTCCTCTCTCTGTCTCTCTTCCTCTCTTTGTCTCTCTTACTCTCTTTGTCTCTCTTACTCTCTTTGTCTCTCTTACTCTCTTTGTCTCTCTTCCTCTCTTTGTCTCTCTTCCTCTCTTTGTCTCTCTTCCTCTCTCTGTCTCTCTTCCTCTCTCAGTCTCTCTTCCTCTCTCTGTCTCTCTTCCTCTCTCTGTCTCTCTTCCTCTCTCTGTCTCTCTTCCTCTCTTTGTCTCTCTTCCTCTCTTTGTCTCTCTTCCTCTCTTTGTCTCGCTTCCTCTCTTTGTCTCGCTTCCTCTCTTTGTCTCTCTTCCTCTCTTTGTCTCTCTTCCTCTCTTTGTCTCTCTTCCTCTCTTTGTCTCTCTTCCTCTCTTTGTCTCTCTTCCTCTCTTTGTCTCTCTTCCTCTCTTAGTCTCTCTTCCTCTCTTTGTCTCTCTTCCTCTCTCTGTCTCTCTTCCTCTCTCTGTCTCTCTTACTCTCTTTGTCTCTCTTACTCTCTTTGTCTCTCTTACTCTCTTTGTCTCTCTTACTCTCTTTGTCTCTCTTACTCTCTTTGTCTCTCTTACTCTCTTTGTCTCTCTTACTCTCTTTGTCTCTCTTACTCTCTTTGTCTCTCTTCCTCTCTTTGTCTCTCTTCCTCTCTTTGTCTCTCTTCCTCTCTTTGTCTCTCTTCCTCTCTTTGTCTCTCTTCCTCTCTTTGTCTCTCTTCCTCTCTTTGTCTCTCTTCCTCTCTTTGTCTCTCTTCCTCTCTTTGTCTCTATTCCTCTCTTTGTCTCTCTTCCTCTCTCTTCCTCTCTTCGTCTCTCTTCCTCTCTTCGTCTCTCTTCCTCTCTTCGTCTCTCTTCCTCTCTTCGTCTCTCTTCCTCTCTTCGTCTCTCTTCCTCTCTTCGTCTCTCTTCCTCTCTTCGTCTCTCTTCCTCTCTTCGTCTCTCTTCCTCTCTTCGTCTCTCTTACTCTCTTCGTCTCTCTTCCTCTCTTCGTCTCTCTTCCTCTCTTTGTCTCTCTTCCTCTCTTTGACTCTCTTCCTCTCTTTGTCTCTCTTCCTCTCTCTGTCTCTCTTCCTCTCTCTGTCTCTCTTCCTCTCTCTGTCTCTCTTCCTCTCTCTGTCTCTCTTCCTCTCTTTGTCTGTCTTCCTCTCTTTGTCTCTCTTCCTCTCTTTGTCTCTCTTACTCTCTTTGTCTCTCTTCCTCTCTTTGTCTCTCTTACTCTCTTTGTCTCTCTTCCTCTCTTTGTCTCTCTTACTCTCTTTGTCTCTCTTCCTCTCTTTGTCTCTCTTCCTCTCTTTGTCTCTCTTCCTCTCTTTGTCTCTCTTCCTCTCTTTGTCTCTCTTCCTCTCTTTGTCTCTCTTCCTCTCTTTGTCTCTCTTCCTCTCTTTGTCTCTCTTCCTCTCTTTGTCTCTCTTCCTCTCTTTGTCTCTCTTCCTCTCTTTGTCTCTCTTCCTCTCTTTGTCTCTCTTCCTCTCTCTGTCTCTCTTCCTCTCATTGTCTCTCTTCCTCTCTTTGTCTCTCTTCCTCTCTTTGTCTCTCTTCCTCTCTCTGTCTCTCTTCCTCTCTCTGTCTCTCTTCCTCTCTCTGTCTCTCTTCCTCTCTCTGTCTCTCTTCCTCTCTCAGTCTCTCTTCCTCTCTCTGTCTCTCTTCCTCTCTCTGTCTCTCTTCCTCTCTTTGTCTCTCTTCCTCTCTTTGTCTCGCTTCCTCTCTTTGTCTCTCTTCCTCTCTTTGTCTCTCTTCCTCTCTTTGTCTCTCTTTCTCTCTTTGTCTCTCTTCCTCTCTTTGTCTCACTTCCTCTCTTTGTCTCTCTTCCTCTCTTTGTCTCTCTTCCTCTCTTTGTCTCTCTTCCTCTCTTTGTCTCTCTTCCTCTCTTTGTCTCTCTTCCTCTCTTTGTCTCTCTTCCTCTCTTTGTCTCTCTTCCTCTCTCTTCCTCTCTTTGTCTCTCTTCCTCTCTTTGTCTCTCTTCCTCTCTTTGTCTCTCTTCCTCTCTTTGTCTCTCTTCCTCTCTTTGTCTCTCTTCCTCTCTCTGTCTCTTTTCCTCTCTCTGTCTCTCTTCCTCTCTTTGTCTCTCTTCGTCTCTCTGTCTCTCTTCCTCTCTCTGTCTCTCTTCCTCTCTCTGTCTCTCTTCCTCTCTCTGTCTCTCTTCCTCTCTCTGTCTCTCTTCCTCTCTCTGTCTCTCTTCCTCTCTCTGTCTCTCTTCCTCTCTCAGTCTCTCTTCCTCTCTCTGTCTCGCTTCCTCTCTTTGTCTCTCTTCCTCTCTTTGTCTCTCTTCCTCTCTTTGTCTCTCTTCCTCTCTTTGTCTCTCTTCCTCTCTTTGTCTCTCTTCCTCTCTCTGTCTCTCTTCCTCTCTTTGTCTCTCTTCCTCTCTTTGTCTCTCTTCCTCTCTCTGTCTCTCTTCCTCTCTCTGTCTCTCTTCCTCTCTCTGTCTCTCTTCCTCTCTCTGTCTCTCTTTCTCTCTCTGTCTCTCTTCCTCTCTTTGTCTCTCTTCCTCTCTTTGTCTCTCTTCCTCTCTCTGTCTCTCTTCCTCTCTCAGTCTCTCTTCCTCTCTCAGTCTCTCTTCCTCTCTCAGTCTCTCTTCCTCTCTCTGTCTCTCTTCCTCTCTCTGTCTCTCTTCCTCTCTCTGTCTCTCTTTCTCTCTCTGTCTCTCTTCCTCTCTTTGTCTCGCTTCCTCTCTTTGTCTCGCTTCCTCTCTTTGTCTCTCTTCCTCTCTTTGTCTCTCTTCCTCTCTTTGTCTCTCTTCCTCTCTTTGTCTCTCTTCCTCTCTTTGTCTCTCTTCCTCTCTTTGTCTCTCTTCCTCTCTTTGTCTCTCTTCCTCTCTTTGTCTCTCTTCCTCTCTCTGTCTCTCTTCCTCTCTTTGTCTCTCTTACTCTCTTTGTCTCTCTTACTCTCTTTGTCTCGCTTCCTCTCTTTGTCTCTCTTCCTCTCTTTGTCTCTCTTCCTCTCTTTGTCTCTCTTCCTCTCTTTGTCTCTCTTCCTCTCTTTGTCTCTCTTCCTCTCTTTGTCTCTCTTCCTCTCTCTGTCTCTCTTCCTCTCTCTGTCTCTCTTACTCTCTTTGTCTCTCTTACTCTCTTTGTCTCTCTTCCTCTCTCTGTCTCTCTTACTCTCTCTGTCTCTCTTACTCTCTTTGTCTCTCTTCCTCTCTTTGTCTCTCTTCCTCTCTCTGTCTCTCTTACTCTCTCTGTCTCTCTTCCTCTCTCAGTCTCTCTTCCTCTCTCTGTCTCTCTTCCTCTCTCTGTCTCTCTTCCTCTCTCTGTCTCTCTTCCTCTCTCTGTCTCTCTTACTCTCTTTGTCTCTCTTACTCTCTTTGTCTCTCTTCCTCTCTTTGTCTCTCTTCCTCTCTTTGTCTCTCTTACTCTCTTTGTCTCTCTTACTCTCTTTGTCTCTCTTCCTCTCTTTGTCTCTCTTCCTCTCTCTGTCTCTCTTCCTCTCTCTGTCTCTCTTCCTCTCTCTGTCTCTCTTCCTCTCTTTGTCTCTCTTCCTCTCTTTGTCTCTCTTCCTCTCTTTGTCTCTCTTCCTCTCTTTGTCTCTCTTCCTCTCTTTGTCTCTCTTCCTCTCTTTGTCTCTCTTCCTCTCTTTGTCTCTCTTCCTCTCTCTGTCTCTCTTCCTCTCTCTGTCTCTCTTCCTCTCTCTGTCTCTCTTCCTCTCTCTGTCTCTCTTCCTCTCTCTGTCTCTCTTCCTCTCTCTGTCTCTCTTCCTCTCTCTGTCTCTCTTCCTCTCTCTGTCTCTCTTCCTCTCTCTGTCTCTCTTCCTCTCTCTGTCTCTCTTCCTCTCTCAGTCTCTCTTCCTCTCTTTGTCTCGCTTCCTCTCTTTGTCTCTCTTCCTCTCTTTGTCTCTCTTCCTCTCTTTGTCTCTCTTCCTCTCTTTGTCTCTCTTCCTCTCTCTGTCTCTCTTCCTCTCTCTGTCTCTCTTCCTCTCTCTGTCTCTCTTCCTCTCTCTGTCTCTCTTCCTCTCTCTGTCTCTCTTCCTCTCTCTGTCTCTCTTCCTCTCTTTGTCTCTCTTCCTCTCTTTGTCTCTCTTCCTCTCTTTGTCTCGCTTCCTCTCTTTGTCTCTCTTCCTCTCTTTGTCTCTCTTCCTCTCTTTGTCTCTCTTCCTCTCTTTGTCTCTCTTCCTCTCTTTGTCTCTCTTCCTCTCTTTGTCTCTCATCCTCTCTTTGTCTCTCTTCCTCTCTTTGTCTCTCTTACTCTCTTTGTCTCTCTTACTCTCTTTGTCTCTCTTCCTCTCTCTGTCTCTCTTCCTCTCTTTGTCTCTCTTACTCTCTTTGTCTCTCTTACTCTCTTTGTCTCTCTTACTCTCTTTGTCTCTCTTCCTCTCTCTGTCTCTCTTACTCTCTTTGTCTCTCTTCCTCTCTCTGTCTCTCTTGTCTCTCTTCCTCTCTTTGTCTCTCTTCCTCTCTCTGTCTCTCTTCCTCTCTCTGTCTCTCTTCCTCTCTCTGTCTCTCTTGTCTCTCTTCCTCTCTCTGTCTCTCTTCCTCTCTCTGTCTCTCTTCCTCTCTTTGTCTCTCTTCCTCTCTTTGTCTCTCTTCCTCTCTTTGTCTCGCTTCCTCTCTTTGTCTCGCTTCCTCTCTTTGTCTCTCTTCCTCTCTTTGTCTCTCTTCCTCTCTTTGTCTCTCTTCCTCTCTTTGTCTCTCTTCCTCTCTTTGTCTCTCTTCCTCTCTTTGACTCTCTTCCTCTCTTTGTCTCTCTTCCTCTCTCTGTCTCTCTTCCTCTCTCTGTCTCTCTTCCTCTCTCTGTCTCTCTTCCTCTCTCTGTCTCTCTTCCTCTCTTTGTCTGTCTTCCTCTCTTTGTCTCTCTTACTCTCTTTGTCTCTCTTCCTCTCTTTGTCTCTCTTACTCTCTTTGTCTCTCTTCCTCTCTTTGTCTCTCTTACTCTCTTTGTCTCTCTTCCTCTCTTTGTCTCTCTTCCTCTCTTTGTCTCTCTTCCTCTCTTTGTCTCTCTTCCTCTCTTTGTCTCTCTTCCTCTCTTTGTCTCTCTTCCTCTCTTTGTCTCTCTTCCTCTCTTTGTCTCTCTTCCTCTCTTTGTCTCTCTTCCTCTCTTTGTCTCTCTTCCTCTCTCTGTCTCTCTTCCTCTCTTTGTCTCTCTTCCTCTCTTTGTCTCTCTTCCTCTCTTTGTCTCTCTTCCTCTCTCTGTCTCTCTTCCTCTCTCTGTCTCTCTTCCTCTCTCTGTCTCTCTTCCTCTCTCTGTCTCTCTTCCTCTCTCAGTCTCTCTTCCTCTCTCTGTCTCTCTTCCTCTCTCTGTCTCTCTTCCTCTCTTTGTCTCGCTTCCTCTCTTTGTCTCTCTTACTCTCTTTGTCTCTCTTCCTCTCTCTGTCTCTCTTACTCTCTTTGTCTCTCTTACTCTCTTTGTCTCTCTTCCTCTCTTTGTCTCTCTTCCTCTCTTTGTCTCTCTTCCTCTCTCTGTCTCTCTTCCTCTCTCAGTCTCTCTTCCTCTCTCTGTCTCTCTTTCTCTCTCTGTCTCTCTTCCTCTCTTTGTCTCTCTTCCTCTCTTTGTCTCTCTTCCTCTCTCTGTCTCTCTTCCTCTCTCAGTCTCTCTTCCTCTCTCAGTCTCTCTTCCTCTCTCAGTCTCTCTTCCTCTCTCTGTCTCTCTTCCTCTCTCTGTCTCTCTTCCTCTATCTGTCTCTCTTTCTCTCTCTGTCTCTCTTCCTCTCTTTGTCTCGCTTCCTCTCTTTGTCTCGCTTCCTCTCTTTGTCTCTCTTCCTCTCTTTGTCTCTCTTCCTCTCTTTGTCTCTCTTCCTCTCTTTGTCTCTCTTCCTCTCTTTGTCTCTCTTCCTCTCTTTGTCTCTCTTCCTCTCTTTGTCTCTCTTCCTCTCTTTGTCTCTCTTCCTCTCTCTGTCTCTCTTCCTCTCTTTGTCTCTCTTACTCTCTTTGTCTCTCTTACTCTCTTTGTCTCGCTTCCTCTCTTTGTCTCGCTTCCTCTCTTTGTCTCTCTTCCTCTCTTTGTCTCTCTTCCTCTCTTTGTCTCTCTTCCTCTCTTTGTCTCTCTTCCTCTCTTTGTCTCTCTTCCTCTCTTTGTCTCTCTTCCTCTCTCTGTCTCTCTTCCTCTCTTTGTCTCTCTTACTCTCTTTGTCTCTCTTACTCTCTTTGTCTCTCTTCCTCTCTCTGTCTCTCTTACTCTCTTTGTCTCTCTTACTCTCTTTGTCTCTCTTCCTCTCTTTGTCTCTCTTCCTCTCTCTGTCTCTCTTACTCTCTCTGTCTCTCTTCCTCTCTCAGTCTCTCTTCCTCTCTCTGTCTCTCTTCCTCTCTCTGTCTCTCTTCCTCTCTCTGTCTCTCTTCCTCTCTTTGTCTCTCTTACTCTCTTTGTCTCTCTTACTCTCTTTGTCTCTCTTCCTCTCTTTGTCTCTCTTCCTCTCTTTGTCTCTCTTACTCTCTTTGTCTCTCTTCCTCTCTTTGTCTCTCTTCCTCTCTCTGTCTCTCTTCCTCTCTCTGTCTCTCTTCCTCTCTCTGTCTCTCTTCCTCTCTTTGTCTCTCTTCCTCTCTTTGTCTCTCTTCCTCTCTTTGTCTCTCTTCCTCTCTTTGTCTCTCTTCCTCTCTTTGTCTCTCTTCCTCTCTTTGTCTCTCTTCCTCTCTTTGTCTCTCTTCCTCTCTCTGTCTCTCTTCCTCTCTCTGTCTCTCTTCCTCTCTCTGTCTCTCTTCCTCTCTCTGTCTCTCTTCCTCTCTCTGTCTCTCTTCCTCTCTCTGTCTCTCTTCCTCTCTCTGTCTCTCTTCCTCTCTCTGTCTCTCTTCCTCTCTCTGTCTCTCTTCCTCTCTCTGTCTCTCTTCCTCTCTCTGTCTCTCTTCCTCTCTCAGTCTCTCTTCCTCTCTTTGTCTCGCTTCCTCTCTTTGTCTCTCTTCCTCTCTTTGTCTCTCTTCCTCTCTTTGTCTCTCTTCCTCTCTTTGTCTCTCTTCCTCTCTCTGTCTCTCTTCCTCTCTCTGTCTCTCTTCCTCTCTCTGTCTCTCTTCCTCTCTCTGTCTCTCTTCCTCTCTCTGTCTCTCTTCCTCTCTCTGTCTCTCTTCCTCTCTTTGTCTCTCTTCCTCTCTTTGTCTCTCTTCCTCTCTTTGTCTCGCTTCCTCTCTTTGTCTCTCTTCCTCTCTTTGTCTCTCTTCCTCTCTTTGTCTCTCTTCCTCTCTTTGTCTCTCTTCCTCTCTTTGTCTCTCTTCCTCTCTTTGTCTCTCATCCTCTCTTTGTCTCTCTTCCTCTCTTTGTCTCTCTTACTCTCTTTGTCTCTCTTACTCTCTTTGTCTCTCTTCCTCTCTCTGTCTCTCTTCCTCTCTTTGTCTCTCTTACTCTCTTTGTCTCTCTTACTCTCTTTGTCTCTCTTACTCTCTTTGTCTCTCTTCCTCTCTCTGTCTCTCTTACTCTCTTTGTCTCTCTTACTCTCTTTGTCTCTCTTCCTCTCTTTGTCTCTCTTCCTCTCTTTGACTCTCTTCCTCTCTTTGTCTCTCTTCCTCTCTCTGTCTCTCTTCCTCTCTCTGTCTCTCTTCCTCTCTCTGTCTCTCTTCCACTCTCTGTCTCTCTTCCTCTCTTTGTCTGTCTTCCTCTCTTTGTCTCTCTTCCTCTCTTTGTCTCTCTTACTCTCTTTGTCTCTCTTCCTCTCTTTGTCTCTCTTACTCTCTTTGTCTCTCTTCCTCTCTTTGTCTCTCTTACTCTCTTTGTCTCTCTTCCTCTCTTTGTCTCTCTTCCTCTCTTTGTCTCTCTTCCTCTCTTTGTCTCTCTTCCTCTCTTTGTCTCTCTTCCTCTCTTTGTCTCTCTTCCTCTCTTTGTCTCTCTTCCTCTCTTTGTCTCTCTTCCTCTCTTTGTCTCTCTTCCTCTCTTTGTCTCTCTTCCTCTCTCTGTCTCTCTTCCTCTCTTTGTCTCTCTTCCTCTCTTTGTCTCTCTTCCTCTCTTTGTCTCTCTTCCTCTCTCTGTCTCTCTTCCTCTCTCTGTCTCTCTTCCTCTCTCTGTCTCTCTTCCTCTCTCTGTCTCTCTTCCTCTCTCAGTCTCTCTTCCTCTCTCTGTCTCTCTTCCTCTCTCTGTCTCTCTTCCTCTCTTTGTCTCTCTTCCTCTCTTTGTCTCGCTTCCTCTCTTTGTCTCTCTTCCTCTCTTTGTCTCTCTTCCTCTCTTTGTCTCTCTTTCTCTCTTTGTCTCTCTTCCTCTCTTTGTCTCACTTCCTCTCTTTGTCTCTCTTCCTCTCTTTGTCTCTCTTCCTCTCTTTGTCTCTCTTCCTCTCTTTGTCTCTCTTCCTCTCTTTGTCTCTCTTCCTCTCTTTGTCTCTCTTCCTCTCTTTGTCTCTCTTCCTCTCTCTTCCTCTCTTTGTCTCTCTTCCTCTCTTTGTCTCTCTTCCTCTCTTTGTCTCTCTTCCTCTCTTTGTCTCTCTTCCTCTCTTTGTCTCTCTTCCTCTCTCTGTCTCTTTTCCTCTCTCTGTCTCTCTTCCTCTCCTCTCTCTGTCTCTCTTCCTCTCTCAGTCTCTCTTCCTCTCTCAGTCTCTCTTCCTCTCTCCGTCTCTCTTCCTCTCTCTGTCTCTCTTCCTCTCTCTGTCTCTCTTCCTCTCTCTGTCTCTCTTCCTCTCTCTGTCTCTCTTCCTCTCTCTGTCTCTCTTCCTCTCTCAGTCTCTCTTCCTCTCTCTGTCTCTCTTTCTCTCTCTGTCTCTCTTCCTCTCTTTGTCTCTCTTCCTCTCTTTGTCTCGCTTCCTCTCTTTGTCTCGCTTCCTCTCTTTGTCTCTCTTCCTCTCTTTGTCTCTCTTCCTCTCTTTGTCTCTCTTCCTCTCTTTGTCTCTCTTCCTCTCTTTGTCTCTCTTCCTCTCTTTGTCTCTCTTCCTCTCTTTGTCTCTCTTCCTCTCTTTGTCTCTCTTCCTCTCTTTGTCTCTCTTCCTCTCTCTGTCTCTCTTCCTCTCTTTGTCTCTCTTACTCTCTTTGTCTCTCTTACTCTCTTTGTCTCTCTTCCTCTCTCTGTCTCTCTTACTCTCTTTGTCTCTCTTACTCTCTTTGTCTCTCTTCCTCTCTTTGTCTCTCTTCCTCTCTTTGTCTCTCTTCCTCTCTCTGTCTCTCTTCCTCTCTCAGTCTCTCTTCCTCTCTCTGTCTCTCTTCCTCTCTCTGTCTCTCTTCCTCTCTCTGTCTCTCTTCCTCTCTTTGTCTCTCTTACTCTCTTTGTCTCTCTTACTCTCTTTGTCTCTCTTCCTCTCTTTGTCTCTCTTCCTCTCTTTGTCTCTCTTCCTCTCTTTGTCTCTCTTCCTCTCTTTGTCTCTCTTCCTCTCTCTGTCTCTCTTACTCTCTTTGTCTCTCTTACTCTCTTTGTCTCTCTTCCTCTCTTTGTCTCTCTTCCTCTCTCTGTCTCTCTTCCTCTCTTTGTCTCTCTTCCTCTCTCTGTCTCTCTTCCTCTCTCTGTCTCTCTTTCTCTCTCTGTCTCTCTTCCTCTCTTTGTCTCTCTTCCTCTCTTTGTCTCTCTTCCTCTCTCTGTCTCTCTTCCTCTCTCAGTCTCTCTTCCTCTCTCTGTCTCTCTTCCTCTCTTTGTCTCTCTTACTCTCTTTGTCTCTCTTCCTCTCTTTGTCTCTCTTCCTCTCTCTGTCTCTCTTCCTCTCTTTGTCTCTCTTCCTCTCTTTGTCTCTCTTCCTCTCTTTGTCTCTCTTACTCTCTTTGTCTCTCTTACTCTCTTTGTCTCTCTTCCTCTCTTTGTCTCTCTTCCTCTCTTTGTCTCTCTTCCTCTCTTTGTCTCTCTTCCTCTCTTTGTCTCTCTTCCTCTCTTTGTCTCTCTTCCTCTCTTTGTCTCTCTTCCTCTCTCTGTCTCTCTTACTCTCTTTGTCTCTCTTACTCTCTTTGTCTCTCTTCCTCTCTCTGTCTCTCTTACTCTCTTTGTCTCTCTTACTCTCTTTGTCTCTCTTCCTCTCTTTGTCTCTCTTCCTCTCTTTGTCTCTCTTCCTCTCTCTGTCTCTCTTCCTCTCTCAGTCTCTCTTCCTCTCTCAGTCTCTCTTCCTCTCTCTGTCTCTCTTCCTCTCTCTGTCTCTCTTCCTCTCTTTGTCTCTCTTACTCTCTTTGTCTCTCTTCCTCTCTTTGTCTCTCTTCCTCTCTTTGTCTCTCTTCCTCTCTCTGTCTCTCTTCCTCTCTCAGTCTCTCTTCCTCTCTCAGTCTCTCTTCCTCTCTCTGTCTCTCTTCCTCTCTCTGTCTCTCTTCCTCTCTCTGTCTCTCTTCCTCTCTCTGTCTCTCTTCCTCTCTCTGTCTCTCTTCCTCTCTCAGTCTCTCTTCCTCTCTCTGTCTCTCTTCCTCTCTCTGTCTCTCTTTCTCTCTCTGTCTCTCTTCCTCTCTTTGTCTCTCTTCCTCTCTTTGTCTCTCTTCCTCTCTTTGTCTCTCTTCCTCTCTTTGTCTCGCTTCCTCTCTTTGTCTCGCTTCCTCTCTTTGTCTCTCTTCCTCTCTTTGTCTCTCTTCCTCTCTCTGTCTCTCTTCCTCTCTTTGTCTCTCATCCTCTCTCTGTCTCTCTTCCTCTCTCAGTCTCTCTTCCTCTCTCTGTCTCTCTTCCTCTCTCTGTCTCTCTTCCTCTCTTTGTCTCTCTTACTCTCTTTGTCTCTCTTCCTCTCTTTGTCTCGCTTCCTCTCTTTGTCTCGCTTCCTCTCTTTGTCTCTCTTCCTCTCTTTGTCTCTCTTCCTCTCTTTGTCTCTCTTCCTCTCTTTGTCTCTCTTCCTCTCTCTGTCTCTCTTCCTCTCTCAGTCTCTCTTCCTCTCTCTGTCTCTCTTCCTCTCTCTGTCTCTCTTCCTCTCTTTGTCTCTCTTACTCTCTTTGTCTCTCTTCCTCTCTTTGTCTCTCTTACTCTCTCTGTCTCTCTTACTCTCTTTGTCTCTCTTACTCTCTTTGTCTCTCTTCCTCTCTTTGTCTCTCTTCCTCTCTTTGTCTCTCTTCCTCTCTCTGTCTCTCTTCCTCTCTCAGTCTCTCTTCCTCTCTCTGTCTCTCTTCCTCTCTCTGTCTCTCTTCCTCTCTCTGTCTCTCTTCCTCTCTTTGTCTCTCTTACTCTCTTTGTCTCTCTTCCTCTCTCTGTCTCTCTTACTCTCTTTGTCTCTCTTCCTCTCTTTGTCTCTCTTCCTCTCTCTGTCTCTCTTCCTCTCTCAGTCTCTCTTCCTCTCTCTGTCTCTCTTCCTCTCTTTGTCTCTCTTCCTCTCTTTGTCTCGCTTCCTCTCTTTGTCTCTTCCTCTCTTTGTCTCTCTTCCTCTCTTTGTCTCTCTTCCTCTCTTTGTCTCTCTTCCTCTCTTTGTCTCTCTTCCTCTCTTTGTCTCTCTTCCTCTCTTTGTCTCTCTTCCTCTCTTTGTCTCGCTTCCTCTCTTTGTCTCTTCCTCTCTTTGTCTCTCTTCCTCTCTTTGTCTCTCTTCCTCTCTTTGTCTCTCTTCCTCTCTTTGTCTCTCTTCCTCTCTTTGTCTCTCTTCCTCTCTTTGTCTCGCTTCCTCTCTTTGTCTCTTCCTCTCTTTGTCTCTCTTCCTCTCTTTGTCTCTCTTCCTCTCTTTGTCTCTCTTCCTCTCTTTGTCTCTCTTCCTCTCTTTGTCTCTCTTCCTCTCTTTGTCTCGCTTCCTCTCTTTGTCTCTTCCTCTCTTTGTCTCTCTTCCTCTCTTTGTCTCTCTTTCTCTCTTTGTCTCTCTTCCTCTCTTTGTCTCTCTTCCTCTCTTTGTCTCTCTTCCTCTCTTTGTCTCTCTTCCTCTCTTTGTCTCGCTTCCTCTCTTTGTCTCTTCCTCTCTTTGTCTCTCTTCCTCTCTTTGTCTCTCTTCCTCTCTTTGTCTCTCTTCCTCTCTTTGTCTCTCTTCCTCTCTTTGTCTCTCTTCCTCTCTTTGTCTCTCTTCCTCTCTTTGTCTCTCTTCCTCTCTTTGTCTCTCTTCCTCTCTTTGTCTCTCTTCCTCTCTTTGTCTCTCTTCCTCTCTTTGTCTCTCTTACTCTCTTTGTCTCTCTTACTCTCTTTGTCTCTCTTCCTCTCTTTTTCTCTCTTCCTCTCTTTGTCTCTCTTCCTCTCTTTGTCTCTCTTACTCTCTTTGTCTCTCTTCCTCTCTTTGTCTCTCTTCCTCTCTTTGTCTCTCTTCCTCTCTTTGTCTCTCTTCCTCTCTTTGTCTCGCTTCCTCTCTTTGTCTCTCTTCCTCTCTTTGTCTCTCTTCCTCTCTTTGTCTCTCTTCCTCTCTTTGTCTCTCTTCCTCTCTTTGTCTCTCTTCCTCTCTTTGTCTCTCTTCCTCTCTTTGTCTCGCTTCCTCTCTTTGTCTCTTCCTCTCTTTGTCTCTCTTCCTCTCTTTGTCTCTCTTCCTCTCTTTGTCTCTCTTCCTCTCTTTGTCTCTCTTCCTCTCTTTGTCTCTCTTCCTCTCTTTGTCTCTCTTCCTCTCTTTGTCTCTCTTCCTCTCTTTGTCTCTCTTACTCTCTTTGTCTCTCTTACTCTCTTTGTCTCTCTTCCTCTCTTTGTCTCTCTTCCTCTCTTTGTCTCTCTTCCTCTCCTTGTCTCTCTTACTCTCTTTGTCTCTCTTCCTCTCTTTGTCTCTCTTCCTCTCTTTGTCTCTCTTCCTCTCTTTGTCTCTCTTCCTCTCTTTGTCTCTTCCTCTCTTTGTCTCTCTTCCTCTCTTTGTCTCTCTTCCTCTCTTTGTCTCTCTTCCTCTCTTTGTCTCTCTTCCTCTCTTTGTCTCTCTTCCTCTCTTTGTCTCTCTTCCTCTCTTTGTCTCTCTTCCTCTCTTTGTCTCTCTTCCTCTCTTTGTCTCTCTTCCTCTCTTTGTCTCTCTTACTCTCTTTGTCTCTCTTACTCTCTTTGTCTCTCTTCCTCTCTTTGTCTCTCTTCCTCTCTTTGTCTCTCTTCCTCTCCTTGTCTCTCTTACTCTCTTTGTCTCTCTTCCTCTCTTTGTCTCTCTTCCTCTCTTTGTCTCTCTTCCTCTCTTTGTCTCTCTTCCTCTCTTTGTCTCTCTTCCTCTCTTTGTCTCTCTTCCTCTCCTTGTCTCTCTTCCTCTCCTTGTCTCTCTTACTCTCTTTGTCTCTCTTCCTCTCTTTGTCTCTCTTCCTCTCTTTGTCTCTCTTCCTCTCTCTGTCTCTCTTCCTCTCTCTGTCTCTCTTCCTCTCTCTGTCTCTCTTCCTCTCTTTGTCTCTCTTCCTCTCTTTGTCTCTCTTCCTCTCTTTGTCTCTCTTCCTCTCTTTGTCTCTCTTCCTCTCTTTGTCTCTCTTCCTCTCTTTGTCTCTCTTCCTCTCCTTGTCTCTCTTCCTCTCCTTGTCTCTCTTCCTCTCCTTGTCTCTCTTCCTCTCTTTGTCTCTCTTCCTCTCTTTGTCTCTCTTCCTCTCTTTGTCTCTCTTCCTCTCTTTGTCTCTCTTCCTCTCTTTGTCTCTCTTACTCTCTTTGTCTCTCTTACTCTCTTTGTCTCTCTTCCTCTCTTTGTCTCTCTTCCTCTCTTTGTCTCTCTTCCTCTCTTTGTCTCTCTTACTCTCTTTGTCTCTCTTACTCTCTTTGTCTCTCTTCCTCTCTTTGTCTCTCTTCCTCTCTTTGTCTCTCTTCCTCTCTTTGTCTCTCTTACTCTCTTTGTCTCTCTTCCTCTCTTTGTCTCTCTTCCTCTCTTTGTCTCTCTTCCTCTCTTTGTCTCTCTTCCTCTCTTTGTCTCTCTTCCTCTCTTTGTCTCTCTTCCTCTCTTTGTCTCTCTTCCTCTCTTTGTCTCTCTTCCTCTCTTTGTCTCTCTTCCTCTCTTTGTCTCTCTTCCTCTCTTTGTCTCTCTTCCTCTCCTTGTCTCTCTTCCTCTCTTTGTCTCTCTTCCTCTCCTTGTCTCTCTTCCTCTCCTTGTCTCTCTTCCTCTCTTTGTCTCTCTTCCTCTCTTTGTCTCTCTTCCTCTCTTTGTCTCTCTTCCTCTCCTTGTCTCTCTTCCTCTCCTTGTCTCTCTTCCTCTCTTTGTCTCTCTTCCTCTCTTTGTCTCTCTTCCTCTCTTTGTCTCTCTTCCTCTCTTTGTCTCTCTTCCTCTCTTTGTCTCTCTTCCTCTCTTTGTCTCTCTTCCTCTCTTTGTCTCTCTTCCTCTCCTTGTCTCTCTTCCTCTCTTTGTCTCTCTTCCTCTCTTTGTCTCTCTTCCTCTCTTTGTCTCTCTTCCTCTCTTTGTCTCTCTTCCTCTCTTTGTCTCTCTTCCTCTCTTTGTCTCTCTTCCTCTCTTTGTCTCTCTTCCTCTCTTTGTCTCTCTTCCTCTCTTTGTCTCTCTTCCTCTCTTTGTCTCTCTTCCTCTCTTTGTCTCTCTTCCTCTCTTTGTCTCTCTTCCTCTCTTTGTCTCTCTTCCTCTCTCTTCCTCTCTTCGTCTCTCTTCCTCTCTTCGTCTCTCTTCCTCTCTTCGTCTCTCTTCCTCTCTTCGTCTCTCTTCCTCTCTCTTCCTCTCTTCGTCTCTCTTCCTCTCTTTATCTCTCTTCCTCTCTTTATCTCTCTTCCTCTCTTTATCTCTCTTCCTCTCTTTATCTCTCTTCCTCTGTTTATCTCTCTTCCTCTCTTTATCTCTCTTCCTCTCTTTATCTCTCTTCCTCTCTTTGTCTCTCTTCCTCTCTTTGTCTCTCTTCCTCTCTCTTCCTCTCTTCGTCTCTCTTCCTCTCTTCGTCTCTCTTCCTCTCTTCGTCTCTCTTCCTCTCTCTTCCTCTCTTCGTCTCTCTTCCTCTCTTTATCTCTCTTCCTCTCTTTATCTCTCTTCCTCTCTTTATCTCTCTTCCTCTCTTTATCTCTCTTCCTCTCTTTATCTCTCTTCCTCTCTTTATCTCTCTTCCTCTCTTTATCTCTCTTCCTCTCTTTATCTCTCTTCCTCTGTTTATCTCTCTTCCTCTCTTTATCTCTCTTTCTCTCTTTGTCTCTCTTCCTCTCTTTGTCTCTCTTCCTCTCTTTGTCTCTCTTCCTCTCTTTATCTCTCTTCCTCTCTTTGTCTCTCTTCCTCTCTTTGTCTCTCTTCCTCTCTTTATCTCTCTTCCTCTCTTTGTCTCTCTTCCTCTCTTTGTCTCTCTTCCTCTCTTTGTCTCTCTTCCTCTCTTTGTCTCTCTTCCTCTCTTTGTCTCTCTTCCTCTCTTTGTCTCTCTTCCTCTCTATCTCTCTTCCTCTCTTTGTCTCTCTTCCTCTCTTTATCTCTCTTCCTCTCTTTATCTCTCTTCCTCTCTTTATCTCTCTTCCTCTCTTTATCTCTCTTCCTCTCTTTATCTCTCTTCCTCTCTTTATCTCTCTTCCTCTCTTTATCTCTCTTCCTCTCTTTATCTCTCTTCCTCTCTTTATCTCTCTTCCTCTGTTTATCTCTCTTCCTCTCTTTATCTCTCTTCCTCTCTTTGTCTCTCTTACTCTCTTTGTCTCTCTTCCTCTCTTTGTCTCTCTTACTCTCTTTGTCTCTCTTCCTCTCTTTGTCTCTCTTCCTCTCTTTGTCTCTCTTCCTCTCTTTGTCTCTCTTCCTCTCTTTGTCTCTCTTCCTCTCTTTATCTCTCTTCCTCTCTTTATCTCTCTTCCTCTCTTTATCTCTCTTCCTCTCTTTATCTCTCTTCCTCTCTTTATCTCTCTTCCTCTGTTTATCTCTCTTCCTCTCTTTATCTCTCTTCCTCTCTTTATCTCTCTTCCTCTCTTTATCTCTCTTCCTCTCTTTATCTCTCTTCCTCTCTTTATCTCTCTTACTCTCTTTATCTCCCTCCCTTTCTCCAACTCTTTCCCTCTCTCCATCTCTCTCTCTATCTATCTCTTTCTCCCTTTCTCGAGGTGGCGCTATAGTAACTGAGCATCGAAAGCAGAGCGTGCAGCAGCGCTATAGAAAGGCTCACGCCACGCACATAAACACGCGAGCCCGTGCATAAACGCAGCCAAACGCACTCATTAAACGCGCGCTTCAGAAGAGAACACGCGGGAACAGAGGAGGAAAGTGTTGTGAGAGGAGAGAAGGAGGAGGGGAGAGAGAGGGATGGAGGGGAGAGAAATGGGGAGGAAGGAGGCATTTCGATTACCATCTCTCTGTGGGAAATACCAGGCATTTTGGTGGTCAAAATATCATAAATTAATAAATAAACTGACTATTATGACTTTCAGTATCTATAATAAAATATTCAATCATTTAAGTGGATAGCTTAATTTCTATAGGCAAAACTACTCAAGTGGAGAGAGAGAAATTTGGGAGACCAGCAACGCTCAATATTATAACTAAACAATTTCCTTTTGTAATAATTGAGTCGTGCGGTGATTTCTAAAAATGCTCTATTTAGAGCAAATAAGTTTCATCTATACTACGAAAGAATCATCGTAGTTGCTCTTCCATACCTTGATAACATAAACGTAATTAGGTGAAGACGACTCGCGAAGTCGATGTTTTAAAGAGATAATTTAATTGTGGACTTTAGGTAAAGCACGACAAAAAATTACGTGATTAATGTTCGGCCATTTTTTATAAGTATGCGTCATTTTTGAAAAGCCTCATTATACAAAGTCTCTCTCCACTGAATATGAACTTATACTATTCTTGAAAATAGACCATTTCCTCACAATTTATAATCAAATGTTCTTAAATAAATGTCAGATTAGTAAATAAAGCGGAAATAAAATTAAATCTAACTGCCACACTTATTATAATTAGGATGCAAATATATTTTAATATAAAAACTTATAATTCAACTCGTTGTATTAAATTTTAACTAACTTAATTTTATGGTAAGCCAAATTCCATAGATTATTCGTGCCTCAGCATATACGTTTGAAATTCAACATCAAATCCTTGCCTTTCATAAATAACGAGTATAAACATGCACGTGCACTCATTTGATAGTTTAATGTATATCGCCATCATGAAGAGATTGTAAATATTGAATATTGTTCGTTAATTAAATAGGTATTCCCAGAAACACCCCACGCTCTCTCACGCGCGCGCTTGTTTCGCCCATTCAGTTGGCGCACTCGCGACACGCCCTCCGTCGCCACGCCCCACCACCTCCCAACCCTTCTAATAAACCACACGAAGATGAAGCGATTATAAATACATCAACGGCAGCATACATGACACAAAAATACACGATTTTTCTTACAATCACAAATATTTTCTTAGATGTTATATGAAGCTCATTTAGTTCATTAGGCTTCCGCCTAGCATAAATCTACTATGACCTGTATTTCATAATTGGTTAATACCGAGATGCGAACTCAAAACTTTGACTATCGTGCGCATGAAAGAACATAATATTTTGGAAAAGAGAATTAAAAACCATGGCAAAATAATATACGTGTGTAATGTGTACAAGTCAAACAAGATTGGAAAGGTGCACTCCATGTCCGAGTATACAGAGTTTCCAAATGCGTTCTTTGGGATTTCACAATTTTCTCAATATTTTTTATGAGTATTTAACGAGAAGCTTGTGAGGCACGTTGTAAAATACATGTAAGTCCTTATGTATAGTTGTCGTTATTATTGTCCGATTTTAACCAAAATTGGAATCGGTCCACCAATTTTAGCAAAACTCTCCAATACCATTTTATCAAAATACGTCCAGTGGTTCCCGAGTTGAAACAAAGGAGCATTGTAGGTCTTCATGTAAAGGAGTCGTAATTGTTCTTCTATTTTAACCATTGTTTTAACCAAAATTGGAATTGGTCGAACAACTTTCGCAAAACTCTCCAATACCAAATTTCATCAAAATAAGTCCAGCGGTTCCTGAGTTGAAAAAGTAGCATTATAGGTCTTCATGTAAAGAAGTTATAATTGTTGTCCTATTTTAACCAAAATTGGAATCGGTCGACTAATTTTAGCAAAACTCTGCAATACCAAGTTTCATCAAAATAAGTCCAGCGGTTCCTGAGTTGAACAAAGGAGCATTATAGGTCTTCATGTAAAGTTGTAATTGCAGGTCTTCATGTAAAGGAGTCGTAATTGTTGTCCGATTTTAATCAAAATTGGTATTGGTTGACCAATTTTAGAAAAACTGCCCAATACCAAATTTCATCAAAACAGGTCCAGCGGTTCCCGAGTTTTAACATGCGGACGGACGGATGGACGGAAACCTTCGTGCACTTTGTGCAAAGAACGCATAATAACCACCGTTTTTTATGACTGTAACAACGCGATAAATAAATTCCATGGGAACGTACTTCATTGTCGTCCTCTGTAGCTTTCAATGGATTTCAAATAGCATTCGTACGCAGTATACTAGAATCCATTGTTGTAATTAAAGCATCTCTTACTAATATTGAATTTCTGTAATTTTATTTTTACGATATTAACCCTCAGACTACCAAGGGGGTAACAAGATTACCCCAGGCGATATATATTTTATATTTTCCTTAAACACTTTTTTTCTTATTTTATCCTCGTATGTAATTGTTCGGTAATGTACGAAGAGCATAATTATCTTAAAACAACAAAGTATGTAACAATTTCTGAGAAATATAAAAAAATGTCTTGGGGTAACCGAGTTACCCCTATTGGTATTTTCGGAACAGTATTCCTCACTGAATAAAATAAAAAATGTCGGATTAAAGAGCCTGCAATAGCATTAATATACCTGTTTATATTTTTATAAGCCTATAGTAATCATCTAAATTTCCTACTTGCTACAACAGGTGAATGGCAGGTGTTGATTCTACAGAATTCTTATCGTATGGAAACAACAAAAAAATAGTCAATAGTAATTTAGAATGTCTTACATTACATATTATAATACATTTATTATGTAGGCAGAGTGGTAGCCGAACTATTCGAGTGCTTGCTTCTAACCATAGTCCATGGTCTCCATACCGCACTTTCAGATATCGTCGGCAACGATATTTTTCAAGTTTTCACGGACAGGGTCACGGCACTGACACAGACAGTATTGTTGCCGTCGGACTGGCAATGTGTGTAGCATTCGCCATCGGCTATAAGATCACTGCTCGGATACGGCACGGCTGACGCGCGGACGTGTAAATACTTGTGCCGGCACTGGTACCACACGGGCCCTTATTTGCCTTCAACGGTTTATCCAATTCAACTGTATGCAGACTCGTGACGGTGATTTCATTTTCATATGACGGCAACTTAAGTCAATAGAAAGTCATGGTCACTTTCATTCAAAAGTCTTTCAATTTTGACATGATGCGATATTTAATTCGCGTCAGTTTGAAAGATGATTCGCTAGAAATGGGCCGATTGCTAACCAAAGATCAAGTTCAGGTAAACAAAAATTGTAAGTATTGCCAAAACGTAATTCTTTCACTTTAACTCTATGCGAAAGTATGTTCAATCGTAAAACATACATACATGTATCGTTTTAACTCTTGAGTTGCCGCGTCACATCAACAGCGCGCTGCCGTCAACTTGGTATAAAGGATTACATTTAAAAGCATGTGCCATCGGAAAGCAAATAAAGTTGCCCTCAGGTCAAAATTACCGTAATAACCACGCGCCCTGGTGTACCACGCGCACCCATATTTCTGGGCCAGTTCGGAGGAAGAAAAATAAATTCGTGCCGGAATAAGTTGACATTTGGGATTAAAAACAAAGTCGGGCTCTTCGCCGAATCCCCTTCTATGAAACAAGGTCCGCGCGTAGGTATACTTCGTCGAGTTCTTCATCGTTTGCGAGTATAAACGTAGACGCAATCGTGTGGCAGTGAATTTACTATCGACACTCGCAATTTATATAACCTGTTCAGAAATACTCATGTAAGACGCGCAGTCCCTTTTTCTTGCCGACATTTTGGGAAAAAAGGTGCGAGCGGTAGACGAGTAATTACGCTAAATCACTGTCACCATTTTTTCTTTATGATAATGCGTATAGAAATTGATGTCCTCAATTGAGGACGCTAGGCGTTAGAGAGTACTTATTGCATCGATATTTCGTAAATTTTTTATATTCCCTATCAATATCGTATTTTTAACCCATAGCATAAATGGATTAACGAGTATGTAAAACGCCCCAAGAAGCATATGAATATTTATTTTCTGAAGAGATTGAAGCAGACATGATAGCTTTATCACAGAAGTGAACGAACCGATGGACGAAAAGCGTTGACGACAATAAACTTGAAATACTAGCTGCTATACAGAATATTGCGGGAACGGTTGAATTTACAATTTCTGATCGAAGAATTCCCAGAAAATTATTGTCTTTATCGAAAAAGTCCTGCAAGGAAGTCGTAAAATGGAACAAGGTCAATTCGGTGTGCAAAAATGAAATATTTGAGGATAAAATGTCAGGAATATTTGAAAAAATGAAGAATTCATTGAAAAAAGAGTGCTTTACAAATATTTGAATAATGATTTACAGAGGATGTGTATGAACGTATCGCAAGGGAAACAACACGGTACGCTACAGAATGCAAAAACAGACTAAACTTCAGTGTTTCCGTAAATGATATAAAAGCTTTTATAAGGTACCTATTATTTTCCTGTCATACCTTGACATGTGAGAGGGATTTTTGGTCATAGAAGGAAGATTTGGATATCCAAATACTAGATGGAATTAATGGATCGTGTGATCCCTATATGCTACAGGCATAAGCTGAAATTTTGAGAAATTTGGAAACAGGAGAAAAAATCTGCTATAACCGAGCATCGAATCCGGGTATTCCACTTGCCGGTCGGATATTCTACCACTGAGCTACCGTTTTTCTTTGTCAGAAAGGAGATGTTTTCTTAGGTTAGAACCAGACCAGCAAACTACTATTAAACAGCCCCAACGGATGTCCTCAAAGAGATCAAGACATCAACGAAAACCCCTACCCTTTCAATGGTGAGATTCCCTCATTATAAATAGATGGAATTAATGGATCATATGATTTCCATTCAGAAACGAGAGAATTAATCTGCTAGGATAGTTCAAAGGAAGAATATCCGCCCGGCAAGTGGAGTTCTGGGTTAGATTCCCAGTCATAGCAGATATTTTTCCTGTGTCAAATTTCCCAATATCCAAATACTAATAAAAATGCCGTGAGAAGAAATAATTATTTAGAACTAAAAGCACTCATACATTTCCAAGACAGCAGCAAAGCACGCCAAAACAGAAATGATAGGGCTTTAAAAATAGGATCAATAATGGGCATGTTGACCAAAAACTTTCAAAAATGGGGAATTTTTCACAAGCACCCATCATTTGAAGAAATAACTGCTCGGTATTATGGCCACCATCCAATGAAACAATTAAGTAAATCCAAACGAATAAGATTCGGATATTAGTTATGGGCGATGTGTGGAGAGAATGGCTATTGTTAC
>JAJPWW010000825.1:28515-59716 GCA_028673005.1 Tanypteryx hageni
TCTCTTCGTCTCTCTTCCTCTCTTCGTCTCTCTTCCTCTCTTCGTCTCTCTTCCTCTCTTCGTCTCTCTTCCTCTCTTCGTCTCTCTTCCTCTCTTCGTCTCTCTTCCTCTCTTCGTCTCTCTTCCTCTCTTCGTCTCTCTTCCTCTCTTCGTCTCTCTTCCTCTCTTCGTCTCTCTTCCTCTCTTCGTCTCTCTTCCTCTCTTCGTCTCTCTTCCTCTCTTCGTCTCTCTTCCTCTCTTTGTCTCTCTTCCTCTCTTTGTCTCTCTTCCTCTCTTTGTCTCTCTTCCTCTCTTTGTCTCTCTTCCTCTCTTTGTCTCTCTTCCTCTCTTTGTCTCTCTTCCTCTCTTTGTCTCTCTTCCTCTCTTTGTCTCTCTTCCTCTCTTTGTCTCTCTTCCTCTCTTTGTCTCTCTTCCTCTCTTTGTCTCTCTTCCTCTCTTTGTCTCTTTTTCTCTCTCTGTCTCTCTTCCTCTCTCTGTCTCTCTTCCTCTCTCTGTCTCTCTTCCTCTCTCTGTCTCTCTTCCTCTCTCTGTCTCTCTTCCTCTCTTCGTCTCTCTTCCTCACTTCGTCTCTCTTTTTCTCTTCGTCTCTCTTCCTCTCTTCGTCTCTCTTCCTCTCTTAGTCTCTCTTCCTCTCTTCGTCTCTCTTCCTCTCTTTGTCTCTCTTCCTCTCTTTGTCTCTCTTCCTCTCTTTGTCTCTCTTCCTCTCTTTGTCTCTCTTCCTCTCTTTGTCTCTCTTCCTCTCTTTGTCTCTCTTCCTCTCTTTGTCTCTCTTCCTCTCTTTGTCTCTCTTCCTCTCTTTGTCTCTCTTCCTCTCTTTGTCTCTCTTCCTCTCTTTGTCTCTCTTCCTCTCTTTGTCTCTCTTCCTCTCTTTGTCTCTCTTCCTCTCTCTGTCTCTCTTCCTCTCTCTGTCTCTCTTCCTCTCTCTGTCTCTCTTCCTCTCTCTGTCCCTCTTCCTCTCTCTGTCCCTCTTCCTCTCTCTGTCCCTCTTCCTCTCTCTGTCCCTCTTCCTCTCTCTGTCCCTCTTCCTCTCTCTGTCTCTCTTCCTCTCTCTGTCTCTCTTCCTCTCTTTGTCTCTCTTCCTCTCTTTGTCTCTCTTACTCTCTTTGTCTCTCTTACTCTCTTTGTCTCTCTTACTCTCTTTGTCTCTCTTCCTCTCTTTCTCTCTCTTCCTCTCTTTGTCTCTCTTCCTCTCTTTGTCTCTCTTCCTCTCTTTGTCTCTCTTCCTCTCTTTGTCTCTCTTCCTCTCTTTGTCTCTCTTCCTCTCTTTGTCTCTCTTCCTCTCTTTGTCTCTCTTCCTCTCTTTGTCTCTCTTCCTCTCTCTTCCTCTCTTCCTCTCTCTTCCTCTCTTCCTCTCTCTTCCTCTCTTCCTCTCTTCCTCTCTCTTCCTCTCTCTGTCTCTCTTCCTCTCTCTGTCTCTCTTCCTCTCTCTGTCTCTCTTCCTCTCTCTGTCTCTCTTCCTCTCTCTGTCTCTCTTCCTCTCTCTGTCTCTCTTCCTCTCTCTGTCTCTCTTCCTCTCTTTGTCTCTCTTCCTCTCTTTGTCTCTCTTCCTCTCTTTGTCTCTCTTCCTCTCTTTGTCTCTCTTCCTCTCTTTGTCTCTCTTCCTCTCTTTGTCTCTCTTCCTCTCTTTGTCTCTCTTCCTCTCTTTGTCTCTCTTCCTCTCTTTGTCTCTCTTCCTCTCTTTGTCTCTCTTCCTCTCTCTTCCTCTCTTCGTCTCTCTTCCTCTCTTCGTCTCTCTTCCTCTCTTCGTCTCTCTTCCTCTCTCTTCCTCTCTTCGTCTCTCTTCCTCTCTTCGTCTCTCTTCCTCTCTTCGTCTCTCTTCCTCTCTTCGTCTCTCTTCCTCTCTTCGTCTCTCTTCCTCTCTTCGTCTCTCTTCCTCTCTTCGTCTCTCTTCCTCTCTTCGTCTATCTTCCTCTCTTCGTCTCTCTTCCTCTCTTCGTCTCTCTTCCTCTCTTCGTCTCTCTTCCTCTCTTCGTCTCTCTTCCTCTCTTTGTCTCTCTTCCTCTCTTTGTCTCTCTTCCTCTCTTTGTCTCTCTTCATCTCTTTGTCTCTCTTCCTCTCTTTGTCTCTCTTCCTCTCTTTGTCTCTCTTCCTCTCTTTGTCTCTCTTCCTCTCTTTGTCTCTCTTCCTCTCTTTGTCTCTCTTCCTCTCTTTGTCTCTCTTCCTCTCTTTGTCTCTCTTCCTCTCTTTGTCTCTCTTCCTCTCTTTGTCTCTCTTCCTCTCTTTGTCTCTCTTCCTCTCTTTGTCTCTCTTCCTCTCTCTTCCTCTCTCCGTCTCTCTTCCTCTCTCCGTCTCTCTTCCTCTCTCCGTCTCTCTTCCTCTCTCTGTCTCTTTTCCTCTCTCTGTCTCTCTTCCTCTCTCTGTCTCTCTTCCTCTCTCTGTCTCTCTTCCTCTCTCTGTCTCTCTTCCTCTCTATGTCTCTCTTCCTCTCTCTGTCTCTCGTCCTCTCTCTGTCTCTCGTCCTCTCTCTGTCTCTCGTCCTCTCTCTGTCTCTCGTCCTCTCTCTGTCTCTCGTCCTCTCTCTGTCTCTCTTCCTCTCTCTGTCTCTCTTCCTCTCTCTGTCTCTCTTCCTCTCTCTGTCTCTCTTCCTCTCTCTGTCTCTCTTCCTCTCTCTGTCTCTCTTCCTCTCTCTGTCTCTCTTCCTCTCTCTGTCTCTCTTCCTCTCTCTGTCTCTCTTCCTCTCTCTGTCCCTCTTCCTCTCTCTGTCCCTCTTCCTCTCTCTGTCCCTCTTCCTCTCTCTGTCCCTCTTCCTCTCTCTGTCCCTCTTCCTCTCTCTGTCCCTCTTCCTCTCTCTGTCTCTCTTCCTCTCTTTGTCTCTCTTCCTCTCTTTGTCTCTCTTCCTCTCTTTGTCTCTCTTCCTCTCTTTGTCTCTCTTACTCTCTTTGTCTCTCTTACTCTCTTTGTCTCTCTTACTCTCTTTGTCTCTCTTCCTCTCTTTGTCTCTCTTCCTCTCTTTGTCTCTCTTCCTCTCTTTGTCTCTCTTCCTCTCTTTGTCTCTCTTCCTCTCTTTGTCTCTCTTCCTCTCTTTGTCTCTCTTCCTCTCTTTGTCTCTCTTCCTCTCTCTTCCTCTCTCTTCCTCTCTTCCTCTCTCTTCCTCTCTTCCTCTCTCTTCCTCTCTCTGTCTCTCTTCCTCTCTCTGTCTCTCTTCCTCTCTCTGTCTCTCTTCCTCTCTCTGTCTATCTTCCTCTCTCTGTCTCTCTTCCTCTATCTGTCTCTCTTCCTCTCTCTGTCTCTCTTCCTCTCTCTGTCTCTCTTCCTCTCTCTGTCTCTCTTCCTCTCTTTGTCTCTCTTCCTCTCTTTGTCTCTCTTCCTCTCTTTGTCTCTCTTCCTCTCTTTGTCTCTCTTCCTCTCTTTGTCTCTCTTCCTCTCTTTGTCTCTCTTCCTCTCTTTGTCTCTCTTCCTCTCTTTGTCTCTCTTCCTCTCTTTGTCTCTCTTCCTCTCTTTCTCTCTCTTCCTCTCTTTGTCTCTCTTCCTCTCTTTGTCTCTCTTACTCTCTTTGTCTCTCTTCCTCACTTTGTCTCTCTTCCTCTCTTTGTCTCTCTTCCTCTCTTTGTCTCTCTTCCTCTCTTTGTCTCTCTTCCTCTCTTTGTCTCTCTTCCTCTCTTTGTCTCTCTTCCTCTCTTTGTCTCTCTTCCTCTCTTTGTCTCTCTTCCTCTCTTTGTCTCTCTTCCTCTCTCTGTCTCTCTTCCTCTCTCTGTCTCTCTTCGTCTCTCTGTCTCTCTTCCTCTCTCTTCCTCTCTCTGTCTCTCTTCCTCTCTCTGTCTCTCTTCCTCTCTCTGTCTCTCTTACTCTCTCTGTCTCTCTTCCTCTCTCTGTCTCTCTTCCTCTCTCTGTCTCTCTTCCTCTCTCTGTCTCTCTTCCTCTCTCTGTCTCTCTTCCTCTCTCTGTCTCTCTTCCTCTCTTTGTCTCTCTTCCTCTCTTTGTCTCTCTTCCTCTCTTTGTCTCTCTTCCTCTCTTTGTCTCTCTTACTCTCTTTGTCTCTCTTCCTCTCTTTGTCTCTCTTCCTCTCTTTGTCTCTCTTCCTCTCTTTGTCTGTCTTCCTCTCTTTGTCTCTCTTCCTCTCTTTGTCTCTCTTACTCTCTTTGTCTCTCTTCCTCTCTTTGTCTCTCTTCCTCTCTTTGTCTCTCTTCCTCTCTTTGACTCTCTTCCTCTCTTTGTCTCTCTTCCTCTCTTTGTCTCTCTTCTTCTCTTTGTCTCTCTTCCTCTCTTTGTCTCTCTTCCTCTCTTTGTCTCTCTTCCTGTCTTTGTCTCTCTTCCTCTCTCTTCCTCTCTTCGTCTCTCTTCCTCTCTTCGTCTCTCTTCCTCTCTTCGTCTCTTCGTCTCTCTTCCTCTCTTCGTCTCTCTTCCTCTCTTCGTCTCTCTTCCTCTCTTCGTCTCTCTTCGTCTCTCTTCCTCTCTTCGTCTCTCTTCCTCTCTTCGTCTCTCTTCCTCTCTTCGTCTCTCTTCCTCTCTTCGTCTCTCTTCCTCTCTTCGTCTCTCTTCCTCTCTTCGTCTCTCTTCCTCTCTTCGTCTCTCTTCCTCTCTTCGTCTCTCTTCCTCTCTTCGTCTCTCTTCCTCTCTTTGTCTCTCTTCCTCTCTTTGTCTCTCTTCCTCTCTTTGTCTCTCTTCCTCTCTTTGTCTCTCTTCCTCTCTTTGTCTCTCTTCCTCTCTTTGTCTCTCTTCCTCTCTTTGTCTCTCTTCCTCTCTTTGTCTCTCTTCCTCTCTTTGTCTCTCTTCCTCTCTTTGTCTCTCTTCCTCTCTTTGTCTCTTTTTCTCTCTCTGTCTCTCTTCCTCTCTCTGTCTCTCTTCCTCTCTCTGTCTCTCTTCCTCTCTCTGTCTCTCTTCCTCTCTCTGTCTCTCTTCCTCTCTCTGTCTCTCTTCCTCACTTCGTCTCTCTTTTTCTCTTCGTCTCTCTTCCTCTCTTCGTCTCTCTTCCTCTCTTAGTCTCTCTTCCTCTCTTCGTCTCTCTTCCTCTCTTCGTCTCTCTTCCTCTCTTTGTCTCTCTTCCTCTCTTTGTCTCTCTTCCTCTCTTTGTCTCTCTTCCTCTCTTTGTCTCTCTTCCTCTCTTTGTCTCTCTTCCTCTCTTTGTCTCTCTTCCTCTCTTTGTCTCTCTTCCTCTCTTTGTCTCTCTTCCTCTCTTTGTCTCTCTTCCTCTCTTTGTCTCTCTTCCTCTCTTTGTCTCTCTTCCTCTCTCTGTCTCTCTTCCTCTCTCTGTCTCTCTTCCTCTCTCTGTCTCTCTTCCTCTCTCTGTCTCTCTTCCTCTCTCTGTCTCTCTTCCTCTCTCTGTCCCTCTTCCTCTCTCTGTCCCTCTTCCTCTCTCTGTCCCTCTTCCTCTCTCTGTCCCTCTTCCTCTCTCTGTCCCTCTTCCTCTCTCTGTCTCTCTTCCTCTCTCTGTCTCTCTTCCTCTCTCTGTCTCTCTTCCTCTCTCTGTCTCTCTTCCTCTCTTTGTCTCTCTTCCTCTCTTTGTCTCTCTTCCTCTCTTCGTCTCTCTTCCTCTCTTCGTCTCTCTTCCTCTCTTCGTCTCTCTTCCTCTCTTCGTCTCTCTTCCTCTCTTCGTCTCTCTTCCTCTCTTCGTCTCTCTTCCTCTCTTCGTCTCTCTTCCTCTCTTCGTCTCTCTTCCTCTCTTCGTCTCTCTTCCTCTCTTCGTCTCTCTTCCTCTCTTCGTCTCTCTTCCTCTCTTTGTCTCTCTTCCTCTCTTTGTCTCTCTTCCACTCTTTGTCTCTCTTCCTCTCTTTGTCTCTCTTCCTCTCTTTGTCTCTCTTCCTCTCTTTGTCTCTCTTCCTCTCTTCGTCTCTCTTCCTCTCTTCGTCTCTCTTCCTCTCTTCGTCTCTCTTCCTCTCTTCGTCTCTCTTCCTCTCTTCGTCTCTCTTCCTCTCTTCGTCTCTCTTCCTCTCTTCGTCTCTCTTCCTCTCTTCGTCTCTCTTCCTCTCTTTGTCTCTCTTCCTCTCTCTGTCTCTCTTCCTCTCTCTGTCTCTCTTCCTCTCTCTGTCTCTCTTCCTCTCTCTGTCTCTCTTCCTCTCTCTGTCTCTCTTCCTCTCTCTGTCTCTCTTCCTCTCTCTGTCTCTCTTCCTCTCTCTGTCCCTCTTCCTCTCTCTGTCCCTCTTCCTCTCTCTGTCCCTCTTCCTCTCTCTGTCCCTCTTCCTCTCTCTGTCTCTCTTCCTCTCTCTGTCTCTCTTCCTCTCTCTGTCTCTCTTCCTCTCTTTGTCTCTCTTCCTCTCTTTGTCTCTCTTCCTCTCTTTGTCTCTCTTCCTCTCTTCGTCTCTCTTCCTCTCTTCGTCTCTCTTCCTCTCTTCGTCTCTCTTCCTCTCTTCGTCTCTCTTCCTCTCTTCGTCTCTCTTCCTCTCTTCGTCTCTCTTCCTCTCTTCGTCTCTCTTCCTCTCTTCGTCTCTCTTCCTCTCTTCGTCTCTCTTCCTCTCTTTGTCTCTCTTCCTCTCTTTGTCTCTCTTCCTCTCTTTGTCTCTCTTCCTCTCTTTGTCTCTCTTCCTCTCTTTGTCTCTCTTCCTCTCTTTGTCTCTCTTCCTCTCTTTGTCTCTCTTCCTCTCTTTGTCTCTCTTCCTCTCTTCGTCTCTCTTCCTCTCTTCGTCTCTCTTCCTCTCTTCGTCTCTCTTCCTCTCTTCGTCTCTCTTCCTCTCTTCGTCTCTCTTCCTCTCTTCGTCTCTCTTCCTCTCTTCGTCTCTCTTCCTCTCTTCGTCTCTCTTCCTCTCTTCGTCTCTCTTCCTCTCTTTCTCTCTCTTCATCTCTTTGTCTCTCTTCCTCTCTTTGTCTCTCTTCCTCTCTTTGTCTCTCTTCCTCTCTTTGTCTCTCTTCCTCTCTTTGTCTCTCTTCCTCTCTTTGTCTCTCTTCCTCTCTTTGTCTCTCTTCCTCTCTTTGTCTCTCTTCCTCTCTCTGTCTCTCTTCCTCTCTCTGTCTCTCTTCCTCTCTCTGTCTCTCTTCCTCTCTCTGTCTCTCTTCCTCTCTCTGTCTCTCTTCCTCTCTTTGTCTCTCTTCCTCTCTTTGTCTCTCTTCCTCTCTTTGTCTCTCTTCCTCTCTTTGTCTCTCTTACTCTCTTTGTCTCTCTTCCTCTCTTTGTCTCTCTTCCTCTCTTTGTCTCTCTTCCTCTCTTTGTCTGTCTTCCTCTCTTTGTCTCTCTTCCTCTCTTTGTCTCTCTTACTCTCTTTGTCTCTCTTCCTCTCTTTGTCTCTCTTCCTCTCTTTGTCTCTCTTCCTCTCTTTGACTCTCTTCCTCTCTTTGTCTCTCTTCCTCTCTTTGTCTCTCTTCCTCTCTTTGTCTCTCTTCCTCTCTTTGTCTCTCTTCCTGTCTTTGTCTCTCTTCCTCTCTCTTCCTCTCTTCGTCTCTCTTCCTCTCTTCGTCTCTCTTCCTCTCTTCGTCTCTTCGTCTCTCTTCCTCTCTTCGTCTCTCTTCCTCTCTTCGTCTCTCTTCCTCTCTTCGTCTCTCTTCGTCTCTCTTCCTCTCTTCGTCTCTCTTCCTCTCTTCGTCTCTCTTCCTCTCTTCGTCTCTCTTCCTCTCTTCGTCTCTCTTCCTCTCTTCGTCTCTCTTCCTCTCTTCGTCTCTCTTCCTCTCTTCGTCTCTCTTCCTCTCTTCGTCTCTCTTCCTCTCTTCGTCTCTCTTCCTCTCTTCGTCTCTCTTCCTCTCTTCGTCTCTCTTCCTCTCTTCGTCTCTCTTCCTCTCTTTGTCTCTCTTCCTCTCTTTGTCTCTCTTCCTCTCTTTGTCTCTCTTCCTCTCTTTGTCTCTCTTCCTCTCTTTGTCTCTCTTCCTCTCTTTGTCTCTCTTCCTCTCTTTGTCTCTCTTCCTCTCTTTGTCTCTCTTCCTCTCTTTGTCTCTCTTCCTCTCTTTGTCTCTCTTCCTCTCTTTGTCTCTTTTTCTCTCTCTGTCTCTCTTCCTCTCTCTGTCTCTCTTCCTCTCTCTGTCTCTCTTCCTCTCTCTGTCTCTCTTCCTCTCTCTGTCTCTCTTCCTCTCTTCGTCTCTCTTCCTCACTTCGTCTCTCTTTTTCTCTTCGTCTCTCTTCCTCTCTTCGTCTCTCTTCCTCTCTTAGTCTCTCTTCCTCTCTTCGTCTCTCTTCCTCTCTTTGTCTCTCTTCCTCTCTTTGTCTCTCTTCCTCTCTTTGTCTCTCTTCCTCTCTTTGTCTCTCTTCCTCTCTTTGTCTCTCTTCCTCTCTTTGTCTCTCTTCCTCTCTTTGTCTCTCTTCCTCTCTTTGTCTCTCTTCCTCTCTTTGTCTCTCTTCCTCTCTTTGTCTCTCTTCCTCTCTCTTCCTCTCTCTTCCTCTCTTCCTCTCTCTTCCTCTCTTCCTCTCTCTTCCTCTCTTTGTCTCTCTTCCTCTCTTTGTCTCTCTTCCTCTCTCTGTCTCTCTTCCTCTCTCTGTCTCTCTTCCTCTCTCTGTCTCTCTTCCTCTCTCTGTCCCTCTTCCTCTCTCTGTCCCTCTTCCTCTCTCTGTCCCTCTTCCTCTCTCTGTCCCTCTTCCTCTCTCTGTCTCTCTTCCTCTCTCTGTCTCTCTTCCTCTCTCTGTCTCTCTTCCTCTCTCTGTCTCTCTTCCTCTCTTTGTCTCTCTTCCTCTCTTTGTCTCTCTTCCTCTCTTTGTCTCTCTTCCTCTCTTCGTCTCTCTTCCTCTCTTCGTCTCTCTTCCTCTCTTCGTCTCTCTTCCTCTCTTCGTCTCTCTTCCTCTCTTCGTCTCTCTTCCTCTCTTCGTCTCTCTTCCTCTCTTCGTCTCTCTTCCTCTCTTCGTCTCTCTTCCTCTCTTCGTCTCTCTTCCTCTCTTCGTCTCTCTTCCTCTCTTTGTCTCTCTTCCACTCTTTGTCTCTCTTCCTCTCTTTGTCTCTCTTCCTCTCTTTGTCTCTCTTCCTCTCTTTGTCTCTCTTCCTCTCTTTGTCTCTCTTCCTCTCTTCGTCTCTCTTCCTCTCTTCGTCTCTCTTCCTCTCTTCGTCTCTCTTCCTCTCTTCGTCTCTCTTCCTCTCTTCGTCTCTCTTCCTCTCTTCGTCTCTCTTCCTCTCTTCGTCTCTCTTCCTCTCTTCGTCTCTCTTCCTCTCTTCGTCTCTCTTCCTCTCTTCGTCTCTCTTCCTCTCTTCGTCTCTCTTCCTCTCTTCGTCTCTCTTCCTCTCTTTGTCTCTCTTCCTCTCTTTGTCTCTCTTCCTCTCTTTGTCTCTCTTCCTCTCTTTGTCTCTCTTCCTCTCTTTGTCTCTCTTCCTCTCTTTGTCTCTCTTCCTCTCTTTGTCTCTCTTCCTCTCTTTGTCTCTCTTCCTCTCTCTGTCTCTCTTCCTCTCTCTGTCTCTCTTCCTCTCTCTGTCTCTCTTCCTCTCTCTGTCTCTCTTCCTCTCTCTGTCCCTCTTCCTCTCTCTGTCCCTCTTCCTCTCTCTGTCCCTCTTCCTCTCTCTGTCCCTCTTCCTCTCTCTGTCCCTCTTCCTCTCTCTGTCTCTCTTCCTCTCTCTGTCTCTCTTCCTCTCTTTGTCTCTCTTCCTCTCTTTGTCTCTCTTCCTCTCTTCGTCTCTCTTCCTCTCTTCGTCTCTCTTCCTCTCTTCGTCTCTCTTCCTCTCTTCGTCTCTCTTCCTCTCTTCGTCTCTCTTCCTCTCTTCGTCTCTCTTCCTCTCTTCGTCTCTCTTCCTCTCTTCGTCTCTCTTCCTCTCTTCGTCTCTCTTCCTCTCTTCGTCTCTCTTCCTCTCTTCGTCTCTCTTCCTCTCTTCGTCTCTCTTCCTCTCTTCGTCTCTCTTCCTCTCTTTGTCTCTCTTCCTCTCTTTGTCTCTCTTCCTCTCTTTGTCTCTCTTCCTCTCTTTGTCTCTCTTCCTCTCTTTGTCTCTCTTCCTCTCTTTGTCTCTCTTCCTCTCTTCGTCTCTCTTCCTCTCTTCGTCTCTCTTCCTCTCTTCGTCTCTCTTCCTCTCTTCGTCTCTCTTCCTCTCTTCGTCTCTCTTCCTCTCTTCGTCTCTCTTCCTCTCTTCGTCTCTCTTCCTCTCTTCGTCTCTCTTCCTCTCTTCGTCTCTCTTCCTCTCTTCGTCTCTCTTCCTCTCTTTGTCTCTCTTCCTCTCTTTCTCTCTCTTCCTCTCTTTGTCTCTCTTCCTCTCTTTGTCTCTCTTCCTCTCTTTGTCTCTCTTCCTCTCTTTGTCTCTCTTCCTCTCTTCGTCTCTCTTCCTCTCTTCGTCTCTCTTCCTCTCTTCGTCTCTCTTCCTCTCTTCGTCTCTCTTCCTCTCTTCGTCTCTCTTCCTCTCTTCGTCTCTCTTCCTCTCTTCGTCTCTCTTCCTCTCTTCGTCTCTCTTCCTCTCTTCGTCTCTCTTCCTCTCTTCGTCTCTCTTCCTCTCTTCGTCTCTCTTCCTCTCTTCGTCTCTCTTCCTCTCTTCGTCTCTCTTCCTCTCTTTGTCTCTCTTCCTCTCTTTGTCTCTCTTCCTCTCTTTGTCTCTCTTCCTCTCTTTGTCTCTCTTCCTCTCTTTGTCTCTCTTCCTCTCTTTGTCTCTCTTCCTCTCTTTGTCTCTCTTCCTCTCTTTGTCTCTCTTCCTCTCTTTGTCTCTCTTCCTCTCTTTGTCTGTCTTCCTCTCTTTGTCTCTCTTCCTCTCTTTGTCTCTCTTCCTCTCTTTGTCTCTCTTCCTCTCTTTGTCTCTCTTCCTCTCTTTGTCTCTCTTCCTCTCTTTGTCTCTCTTCCTCTCTTTGTCTCTCTTCCTCTCTTTGTCTCTCTTCCTCTCTTTGTCTCTCTTCCTCTCTTTGTCTCTCTTCCTCTCTTTGTCTCTCTTCCTCTCTTTGTCTCTCTTCCTCTCTTTGTCTCTCTTCCTCTCTCTGTCTCTCTTCGTCTCTCTGTCTCTCTTCCTCTCTCTTCCTCTCTCTGTCTCTCTTCCTCTCTCTGTCTCTCTTCCTCTCTCTGTCTCTCTTCCTCTCTCTGTCTCTCTTCCTCTCTCTGTCTCTCTTCCTCTCTCTGTCTCTCTTCCTCTCTCTGTCTCTCTTCCTCTCTCTGTCTCTCTTCCTCTCTCTGTCTCTCTTCCTCTCTTTGTCTCTCTTCCTCTCTTTGTCTCTCTTCCTCTCTTTGTCTCTCTTACTCTCTTTGTCTCTCTTCCTCTCTTTGTCTCTCTTCCTCTCTTTGTCTCTCTTCCTCTCTTTGTCTCTCTTCCTCTCTTTGTCTGTCTTCCTCTCTTTGTCTCTCTTACTCTCTTTGTCTCTCTTACTCTCTTTGTCTCTCTTCCTCTCTTTGTCTCTCTTCCTCTCTTTGTCTCTCTTCCTCTCTTTGACTCTCTTCCTCTCTTTGTCTCTCTTCCTCTCTTTGTCTCTCTTCCTCTCTCTGTCTCTCTTCCTCTCTCTGTCTCTCTTCCTCTCTTTGTCTCTCTTCCTCTCTTTGTCTCTCTTCCTCTCTTTGTCTCTCTTCCTCTCTTTGTCTCTCTTCCTCTCTTTGTCTCTCTTCCTCTCTCTGTCTCTCTTCCTCTCTCTTCCTCTCTTCCTCTCTTTGTCTCTCTTCCTCTCTCTTCCTCTCTTCCTCTCTTTGTCTCTCTTCCTCTCTTTGTCTCTCTTCCTCTCTTTGTCTCTCTTCCTCTCTTTGTCTCTCTTCCTCTCTTTGTCTCTCTTCCTCTCTTTGTCTCTCTTCCTCTCTTTGTCTCTCTTCCTCTCTTTGTCTCTCTTCCTCTCTTTGTCTCTCTTCTTCTCTTTGTCTTTCTTCCTCTCTTTGTCTCTCTTCCTCTCTTTGTCTCTCTTCCTCTCTTTGTCTCTCTTCCTCTCTTTGTCTCTCTTCCTCTCTTTGTCTCTCTTCCTCTCTTTGTCTCTCTTCCTCTCTTTGTCTCTCTACCTCTCTTTGTCTCTCTTCCTCTCTTTGTCTCTCTTCCTCTCTTTGTCTCTCTTCCTCTCTTTGTCTCTCTTCCTCTCTTTGTCTCTCTTCCTCTCTTTGTCTCTCTTCCTCTCTTTGACTCTCTTCCTCTCTTTGTCTCTCTTCCTCTCTTTGTCTCTCTTCCTCTCTCTGTCTCTCTTCCTCTCTTTGTCTCTCTTCCTCTCTTTGTCTCTCTTCCTCTCTTTGTCTCTCTTCCTCTCTTTGTCTCTCTTCCTCTCTCTGTCTCTCTTCCTCTCTCTGTCTCTCTTCCTCTCTCTTCCTCTCTTTGTCTCTCTTCCTCTCTTTGTCTCTCTTCCTCTCTTTGTCTCTCTTCCTCACTTTGTCTCTCTTTTTCTCTTTGTCTCTCTTCCTCTCTTTGTCTCTCTTCCTCTCTTTGTCTCTCTTCCTCTCTTTGTCTCTCTTCCTCTCTTTGTCTCTCTTCCTCTCTTTGTCTCTCTTCCTCTCTTTGTCTCTCTTCCTCTCTTTGTCTCTCTTCCTCTCTTTGTCTCTCTTCCTCTCTTCGTCTCTCTTCCTCTCTTCGTCTCTCTTCCTCTCTTCGTCTCTCTTCCTCTCTTCGTCTCTCTTCCTCTCTTCGTCTCTCTTCCTCTCTTTGTCTCTCTTCCTCTCTTTCTCTCTCTTCCTCTCTTTGTCTCTCTTCCTCTCTTTGTCTCTCTTCCTCTCTTTGTCTCTCTTCCTCTCTTTGACTCTCTTCCTCTCTTTGTCTCTCTTCCTCTCTTTGTCTCTCTTCCTCTCTTTGTCTCTCTTCCTCTCTTTGTCTCTCTTCCTCTCTCTGTCTCTCTTCCTCTCTCTGTCTCTCTTCCTCTCTCTGTCTCTCTTCCTCTCTCTGTCTCTCTTCCTCTCTTTGTCTCTCTTCCTCTCTTTGTCTCTCTTCCTCTCTTTGTCTCTCTTCCTCTCTTTGTCTCTCTTCCTCTCTTTGTCTCTCTTACTCTCTTTGTCTCTCTTCCTCTCTTTGTCTCTCTTCCTCTCTTTGTCTCTCTTCCTCTCTTTGTCTGTCTTCCTCTCTTTGTCTCTCTTCCTCTCTTTGTCTCTCTTACTCTCTTTGTCTCTCTTCCTCTCTTTGTCTCTCTTCCTCTCTCTGTCTCTCTTCCTCTCTCTGTCTCTCTTCCTCTCTCTGTCTCTCTTCCTCTCTCTGTCCCTCTTCCTCTCTCTGTCCCTCTTCCTCTCTCTGTCCCTCTTCCTCTCTCTGTCCCTCTTCCTCTCTCTGTCTCTCTTCCTCTCTTCGTCTCTCTTCCTCTCTTTGTCTCTCTTCCTCTCTTTGTCTCTCTTCCTCTCTTTCTCTCTCTTCCTCTCTTTGTCTCTCTTCCTCTCTTTGTCTCTCTTCCTCTCTTTGTCTCTCTTCCTCTCTTTGTCTCTCTTCCTCTCTTCGTCTCTCTTCCTCTCTTCGTCTCTCTTCCTCTCTTCGTCTCTCTTCCTCTCTTCGTCTCTCTTCCTCTCTTCGTCTCTCTTCCTCTCTTCGTCTCTCTTCCTCTCTTCGTCTCTCTTCCTCTCTTCGTCTCTCTTCCTCTCTTCGTCTCTCTTCCTCTCTTCGTCTCTCTTCCTCTCTTCGTCTCTCTTCCTCTCTTCGTCTCTCTTCCTCTCTTTGTCTCTCTTCCTCTCTTTGTCTCTCTTCCTCTCTTTGTCTCTCTTCCTCTCTTTGTCTCTCTTCCTCTCTTTGTCTCTCTTCCTCTCTTTGTCTCTCTTCCTCTCTTTGTCTCTCTTCCTCTCTTTGTCTCTCTTCCTCTCTTTGTCTCTCTTCCTCTCTTTGTCTCTCTTCCTCTCTTTGTCTGTCTTCCTCTCTTTGTCTCTCTTCCTCTCTTTGTCTCTCTTCCTCTCTTTGTCTCTCTTCCTCTCTTTGTCTCTCTTCCTCTCTTTGTCTCTCTTCCTCTCTTTGTCTCTCTTCCTCTCTTTGTCTCTCTTCCTCTCTTTGTCTCTCTTCCTCTCTTTGTCTCTCTTCCTCTCTTTGTCTCTCTTCCTCTCTTTGTCTCTCTTCCTCTCTTTGTCTCTCTTCCTCTCTCTGTCTCTCTTCGTCTCTCTGTCTCTCTTCCTCTCTCTTCCTCTCTCTGTCTCTCTTCCTCTCTCTGTCTCTCTTCCTCTCTCTGTCTCTCTTCCTCTCTCTGTCTCTCTTACTCTCTCTGTCTCTCTTCCTCTCTCTGTCTCTCTTCCTCTCTCTGTCTCTCTTCCTCTCTCTGTCTCTCTTCCTCTCTCTGTCTCTCTTCCTCTCTCTGTCTCTCTTCCTCTCTTTGTCTCTCTTCCTCTCTTTGTCTCTCTTCCTCTCTTTGTCTCTCTTACTCTCTTTGTCTCTCTTCCTCTCTTTGTCTCTCTTCCTCTCTTTGTCTCTCTTCCTCTCTTTGTCTCTCTTCCTCTCTTTGTCTGTCTTCCTCTCTTTGTCTCTCTTACTCTCTTTGTCTCTCTTACTCTCTTTGTCTCTCTTCCTCTCTTTGTCTCTCTTCCTCTCTTTGTCTCTCTTCCTCTCTTTGACTCTCTTCCTCTCTTTGTCTCTCTTCCTCTCTTTGTCTCTCTTCCTCTCTCTGTCTCTCTTCCTCTCTCTGTCTCTCTTCCTCTCTTTGTCTCTCTTCCTCTCTTTGTCTCTCTTCCTCTCTTTGTCTCTCTTCCTCTCTTTGTCTCTCTTCCTCTCTTTGTCTCTCTTCCTCTCTCTGTCTCTCTTCCTCTCTCTTCCTCTCTTCCTCTCTTTGTCTCTCTTCCTCTCTCTTCCTCTCTTCCTCTCTTTGTCTCTCTTCCTCTCTTTGTCTCTCTTCCTCTCTTTGTCTCTCTTCCTCTCTTTGTCTCTCTTCCTCTCTTTGTCTCTCTTCCTCTCTTTGTCTCTCTTCCTCTCTTTGTCTCTCTTCCTCTCTTTGTCTCTCTTCCTCTCTTTGTCTCTCTTCTTCTCTTTGTCTTTCTTCCTCTCTTTGTCTCTCTTCCTCTCTTTGTCTCTCTTCCTCTCTTTGTCTCTCTTCCTCTCTTTGTCTCTCTTCCTCTCTTTGTCTCTCTTCCTCTCTTTGTCTCTCTACCTCTCTTTGTCTCTCTTCCTCTCTTTGTCTCTCTTCCTCTCTTTGTCTCTCTTCCTCTCTTTGTCTCTCTTCCTCTCTTTGTCTCTCTTCCTCTCTTTGTCTCTCTTCCTCTCTTTGACTCTCTTCCTCTCTTTGTCTCTCTTCCTCTCTTTGTCTCTCTTCCTCTCTCTGTCTCTCTTCCTCTCTTTGTCTCTCTTCCTCTCTTTGTCTCTCTTCCTCTCTTTGTCTCTCTTCCTCTCTTTGTCTCTCTTCCTCTCTCTGTCTCTCTTCCTCTCTCTGTCTCTCTTCCTCTCTCTTCCTCTCTTTGTCTCTCTTCCTCTCTTTGTCTCTCTTCCTCTCTTTGTCTCTCTTCCTCACTTTGTCTCTCTTTTTCTCTTTGTCTCTCTTCCTCTCTTTGTCTCTCTTCCTCTCTTTGTCTCTCTTCCTCTCTTTGTCTCTCTTCCTCTCTTTGTCTCTCTTCCTCTCTTTGTCTCTCTTCCTCTCTTTGTCTCTCTTCCTCTCTTTGTCTCTCTTCCTCTCTTTGTCTCTCTTCCTCTCTTTGTCTCTCTTCCTCTCTTTGTCTCTCTTCCTCTCTTTGTCTCTCTTCCTCTCTTTGTCTCTCTTCCTCTCTTTGTCTCTCTTCCTCTCTTTGTCTCTTTTTCTCTCTCTGTCTCTCTTCCTCTCTCTGTCTCTCTTCCTCTCTCTGTCTCTCTTCCTCTCTCTGTCTCTCTTCCTCTCTCTGTCTCTCTTCCTCTCTTCGTCTCTCTTCCTCACTTCGTCTCTCTTTTTCTCTTCGTCTCTCTTCCTCTCTTCGTCTCTCTTCCTCTCTTAGTCTCTCTTCCTCTCTTCGTCTCTCTTCCTCTCTTTGTCTCTCTTCCTCTCTTTGTCTCTCTTCCTCTCTTTGTCTCTCTTCCTCTCTTTGTCTCTCTTCCTCTCTTTGTCTCTCTTCCTCTCTTTGTCTCTCTTCCTCTCTTTGTCTCTCTTCCTCTCTTTGTCTCTCTTCCTCTCTTTGTCTCTCTTCCTCTCTTTGTCTCTCTTCCTCTCTTTGTCTCTCTTCCTCTCTTTGTCTCTCTTCCTCTCTTTGTCTCTCTTCCTCTCTTTGTCTCTCTTCCTCTCTTTGTCTCTCTTCCTCTCTCTGTCTCTCTTCCTCTCTCTGTCTCTCTTCCTCTCTCTGTCTCTCTTCCTCTCTCTGTCCCTCTTCCTCTCTCTGTCCCTCTTCCTCTCTCTGTCCCTCTTCCTCTCTCTGTCCCTCTTCCTCTCTCTGTCTCTCTTCCTCTCTCTGTCTCTCTTCCTCTCTCTGTCTCTCTTCCTCTCTCTGTCTCTCTTCCTCTCTTTGTCTCTCTTCCTCTCTTTGTCTCTCTTCCTCTCTTTGTCTCTCTTCCTCTCTTTGTCTCTCTTCCTCTCTTCGTCTCTCTTCCTCTCTTCGTCTCTCTTCCTCTCTTCGTCTCTCTTCCTCTCTTCGTCTCTCTTCCTCTCTTCGTCTCTCTTCCTCTCTTCGTCTCTCTTCCTCTCTTCGTCTCTCTTCCTCTCTTCGTCTCTCTTCCTCTCTTCGTCTCTCTTCCTCTCTTTGTCTCTCTTCCACTCTTTGTCTCTCTTCCTCTCTTTGTCTCTCTTCCTCTCTTTGTCTCTCTTCCTCTCTTTGTCTCTCTTCCTCTCTTTGTCTCTCTTCCTCTCTTCGTCTCTCTTCCTCTCTTCGTCTCTCTTCCTCTCTTCGTCTCTCTTCCTCTCTTCGTCTCTCTTCCTCTCTTCGTCTCTCTTCCTCTCTTCGTCTCTCTTCCTCTCTTCGTCTCTCTTCCTCTCTTCGTCTCTCTTCCTCTCTTCGTCTCTCTTCCTCTCTTCGTCTCTCTTCCTCTCTTCGTCTCTCTTCCTCTCTTCGTCTCTCTTCCTCTCTTCGTCTCTCTTCCTCTCTTTGTCTCTCTTCCTCTCTTTGTCTCTCTTCCTCTCTTTGTCTCTCTTCCTCTCTTTGTCTCTCTTCCTCTCTTTGTCTCTCTTCCTCTCTTTGTCTCTCTTCCTCTCTTTGTCTCTCTTCCTCTCTTTGTCTCTCTTCCTCTCTTTGTCTCTCTTCCTCTCTCTGTCTCTCTTCCTCTCTCTGTCTCTCTTCCTCTCTCTGTCTCTCTTCCTCTCTCTGTCCCTCTTCCTCTCTCTGTCCCTCTTCCTCTCTCTGTCCCTCTTCCTCTCTCTGTCCCTCTTCCTCTCTCTGTCCCTCTTCCTCTCTCTGTCTCTCTTCCTCTCTCTGTCTCTCTTCCTCTCTCTGTCTCTCTTCCTCTCTTTGTCTCTCTTCCTCTCTTCGTCTCTCTTCCTCTCTTCGTCTCTCTTCCTCTCTTCGTCTCTCTTCCTCTCTTCGTCTCTCTTCCTCTCTTCGTCTCTCTTCGTCTCTCTTCCTCTCTTCGTCTCTCTTCCTCTCTTCGTCTCTCTTCCTCTCTTCGTCTCTCTTCCTCTCTTCGTCTCTCTTCCTCTCTTTGTCTCTCTTCCTCTCTTTGTCTCTCTTCCTCTCTTTGTCTCTCTTCCTCTCTTTGTCTCTCTTCCTCTCTTTGTCTCTCTTCCTCTCTTTGTCTCTCTTCCTCTCTTTGTCTCTCTTCCTCTCTTTGTCTCTCTTCCTCTCTTTGTCTCTCTTCCTCTCTTTGTCTCTCTTCCTCTCTTCGTCTCTCTTCCTCTCTTCGTCTCTCTTCCTCTCTTCGTCTCTCTTCCTCTCTTCGTCTCTCTTCCTCTCTTCGTCTCTCTTCCTCTCTTCGTCTCTCTTCCTCTCTTCGTCTCTCTTCCTCTCTTCGTCTCTCTTCCTCTCATTGTCTCTCTTCCTCTCTTTGTCTCTCTTCCTCTCTTTCTCTCTCTTCCTCTCTTTGTCTCTCTTCCTCTCTTTGTCTCTCTTCCTCTCTTTGTCTCTCTTCCTCTCTTTGTCTCTCTTCCTCTCTTCGTCTCTCTTCCTCTCTTCGTCTCTCTTCCTCTCTTCGTCTCTCTTCCTCTCTTCGTCTCTCTTCCTCTCTTCGTCTCTCTTCCTCTCTTCGTCTCTCTTCCTCTCTTCGTCTCTCTTCCTCTCTTCGTCTCTCTTCCTCTCTTCGTCTCTCTTCCTCTCTTCGTCTCTCTTCCTCTCTTCGTCTCTCTTCCTCTCTTCGTCTCTCTTCCTCTCTTTGTCTCTCTTCCTCTCTTTGTCTCTCTTCCTCTCTTTGTCTCTCTTCCTCTCTTTGTCTCTCTTCCTCTCTTTGTCTCTCTTCCTCTCTTTGTCTCTCTTCCTCTCTTTGTCTCTCTTCCTCTCTTTGTCTCTCTTCCTCTCTTTGTCTCTCTTCCTCTCTTTGTCTGTCTTCCTCTCTTTGTCTCTCTTCCTCTCTTTGTCTCTCTTCCTCTCTTTGTCTCTCTTCCTCTCTTTGTCTCTCTTCCTCTCTTTGTCTCTCTTCCTCTCTTTGTCTCTCTTCCTCTCTTTGTCTCTCTTCCTCTCTTTGTCTCTCTTCCTCTCTTTGTCTCTCTTCCTCTCTTTGTCTCTCTTCCTCTCTTTGTCTCTCTTCCTCTCTTTGTCTCTCTTCCTCTCTCTGTCTCTCTTCGTCTCTCTGTCTCTCTTCCTCTCTCTTCCTCTCTCTGTCTCTCTTCCTCTCTCTGTCTCTCTTCCTCTCTCTGTCTCTCTTCCTCTCTCTGTCTCTCTTACTCTCTCTGTCTCTCTTCCTCTCTCTGTCTCTCTTCCTCTCTCTGTCTCTCTTCCTCTCTCTGTCTCTCTTCCTCTCTCTGTCTCTCTTCCTCTCTCTGTCTCTCTTCCTCTCTTTGTCTCTCTTCCTCTCTTTGTCTCTCTTCCTCTCTTTGTCTCTCTTACTCTCTTTGTCTCTCTTCCTCTCTTTGTCTCTCTTCCTCTCTTTGTCTCTCTTCCTCTCTTTGTCTCTCTTCCTCTCTTTGTCTGTCTTCCTCTCTTTGTCTCTCTTACTCTCTTTGTCTCTCTTACTCTCTTTGTCTCTCTTCCTCTCTTTGTCTCTCTTCCTCTCTTTGTCTCTCTTCCTCTCTTTGACTCTCTTCCTCTCTTTGTCTCTCTTCCTCTCTTTGTCTCTCTTCCTCTCTCTGTCTCTCTTCCTCTCTCTGTCTCTCTTCCTCTCTTTGTCTCTCTTCCTCTCTTTGTCTCTCTTCCTCTCTTTGTCTCTCTTCCTCTCTTTGTCTCTCTTCCTCTCTTTGTCTCTCTTCCTCTCTCTGTCTCTCTTCCTCTCTCTTCCTCTCTTCCTCTCTTTGTCTCTCTTCCTCTCTCTTCCTCTCTTCCTCTCTTTGTCTCTCTTCCTCTCTTTGTCTCTCTTCCTCTCTTTGTCTCTCTTCCTCTCTTTGTCTCTCTTCCTCTCTTTGTCTCTCTTCCTCTCTTTGTCTCTCTTCCTCTCTTTGTCTCTCTTCCTCTCTTTGTCTCTCTTCCTCTCTTTGTCTCTCTTCCTCTCTTTGTCTCTCTTCCTCTCTTTGTCTCTCTTCCTCTCTTTGTCTCTCTTCCTCTCTTTGTCTCTCTTCCTCTCTTTGTCTCTCTACCTCTCTTTGTCTCTCTTCCTCTCTTTGTCTCTCTTCCTCTCTTTGTCTCTCTTCCTCTCTTTGTCTCTCTTCCTCTCTTTGTCTCTCTTCCTCTCTTTGTCTCTCTTCCTCTCTTTGTCTCTCTTCCTCTCTTTGACTCTCTTCCTCTCTTTGTCTCTCTTCCTCTCTTTGTCTCTCTTCCTCTCTCTGTCTCTCTTCCTCTCTTTGTCTCTCTTCCTCTCTTTGTCTCTCTTCCTCTCTTTGTCTCTCTTCCTCTCTTTGTCTCTCTTCCTCTCTCTGTCTCTCTTCCTCTCTCTGTCTCTCTTCCTCTCTCTTCCTCTCTTTGTCTCTCTTCCTCTCTTTGTCTCTCTTCCTCTCTTTGTCTCTCTTCCTCACTTTGTCTCTCTTTTTCTCTTTGTCTCTCTTCCTCTCTTTGTCTCTCTTCCTCTCTTTGTCTCTCTTCCTCTCTTTGTCTCTCTTCCTCTCTTTGTCTCTCTTCCTCTCTTTGTCTCTCTTCCTCTCTTTGGCTCTCTTCCTCTCTTTGTCTCTCTTCCTCTCTTTGTCTCTCTTCCTCTATTTGTCTCTCTTCCTCTCTTTGTCTCTCTTCCTCTCTTTGTCTCTCTTCCTCTCTTTGTCTCTCTTCCTCTCTTTGTCTCTCTTCCTCTCTTTGTCTCTCTTCCTCTCTTTGTCTCTCTTCCTCTCTTTGTCTCTCTTCCTCTCTTTGTCTCTCTTCCTCTCTTCCTCTCTCTTCCTCTCTTCGTCTCTCTTCCTCTCTTCGTCTCTCTTCCTCTCTTTGTCTCTCTTCCTCTCTTTGTCTCTCTTCCTCTCTCTGTCTCTCTTCCTCTCTCTGTCTCTCTTCCTCTCTCTGTCTCTCTTCCTCTCTCTGTCTCTCTTCCTCTCTTTGTCTCTCTTCCTCTCTTTGTCTCTCTTCCTCTCTCTGTCTCTCTTCCTCTCTCTGTCTCTCTTCCTCTCTCTGTCTCTCTTCCTCTCTTTGTCTCTCTTCCTCTCTTTGTCTCTCTTCCTCTCTTTGTCTCTCTTCCTCTCTTTGTCTCTCTTCCTCTCTTTGTCTCTCTTCCTCTCTTTGTCTCTCTTCCTCTCTTTGTCTCTCTTCCTCTCTTTGTCTCTCTTCCTCTCTTTGTCTCTCTTCCTCTCTTTGTCTCTCTTCCTCTCTTTGTCTCTCTTCCTCTCTTTGTCTCTCTTCCTCTCTTTGTCTCTCTTCCTCTCTTTGTCTCTCTTCCTCTCTTTGTCTCTCTTCCTCTCTTCGTCTCTCTTCCTCTCTTCCTCTCTCTTCCTCTCTTCATCTCTCTTCCTCTCTCTTCCTCTCTTCGTCTCTCTTCCTCTCTTCGTCTCTCTTCCTCTCTTTGTCTCTCTTCCTCTCTTTGTCTCTCTTCCTCTCTTTGTCTCTCTTCCTCTCTTTGTCTCTCTTCCTCTCTTTGTCTCTCTTCCTCTGTTTGTCTCTCTTCCTCTCTTTGTCTCTCTTCCTCTCTTTGTCTCTCTTCCTCTCTTTGTCTCTCTTCCTCTCTTTGTCTCTCTTCCTCTCTTTGTCTCTCTTCCTCTCTTTGTCTCTCTTCCTCTCTTTGTCTCTCTTCCTCTCTTTGTCTCTCTTCCTCTCTTTGTCTCTCTTCCTCTCTTTGTCTCTCTTCCTCTCTTTGTCTCTCTTCCTCTCTTTGTCTCTCTTCCTCTCTTTGTCTCTCTTCCTCTCTTTGTCTCTCTTCCTCTCTTTGTCTCTCTTCCTCTCTTTGTCTCTCTTCCTCTCTTTGTCTCTCTTCCTCTCTTTGTCTCTCTTCCTCTCTTTGTCTCTCTTCCTCTCTTTGTCTCTCTTCCTCTCTTTGTCTCTCTTCCTCTCTTTGTCTCTCTTCCTCTCTTTGTCTCTCTTCCTCTCTTTGTCTGTCTTCCTCTCTTTGTCTCTCTTCCTCTCTTTGTCTCTCTTACTCTCTTTGTCTCTCTTCCTCTCTTTGTCTCTCTTCCTCTCTTTGTCTCTCTTCCTCTCTTTGTCTCTCTTCCTCTCTTTGTCTCTCTTCCTCTCTTTGTCTCTCTTCCTCTCTTTGTCTCTCTTCCTCTCTTTGTCTCTCTTCCTCTCTTTGTCTCTCTTCCTCTCTTTGTCTCTCTTCCTCTCTTTGTCTCTCTTCCTCTCTTTGTCTCTCTTCCTCTCTTTGTCTCTCTTCCTCTCTTTGTCTCTCTTCCTCCCTTGTCTCTATTCCTCTCTTTGTCTCTCTTCCTCTCTTTGTCTCTCTTCCTCTCTATGTCTCTCTTCCTCTCTCTGTCTCTCTTCCTCTCTCTGTCTCTCTTCCTCTCTCTGTCTCTCTTCCTCTCTCTGTCTCTCTTCCTCTCTCTGTCTCTCTTCCTCTCTCTGTCTCTCTTCCTCTCTCTGTCTCTCTTCCTCTCTCTGTCTCTCTTCCTCTCTTTAACTCTCTTCCTCTCTTTGTCTCTCTTCCTCTCTTTGTCTCTCTTCCTCTCTTTGTCTCTCTCCCTCTCTTTGTCTCTCTTCCTCTCTTTGTCTCTCTTCCTCTATTTGTCTCTCTTCCTCTATTTGTCTCTCTTCCTCCCTTGTCTCTATTCCTCTCTTTGTCTCTCTTCCTCTCTTTGTCTCTCTTCCTCTCTATGTCTCTCTTCCTCTCTCTGTCTCTCTTCCTCTCTCTGTCTCTCTTCCTCTCTCTGTCTCTCTTCCTCTCTCTGTCTCTCTTCCTCTCTCTGTCTCTCTTCCTCTCTCTGTCTCTCTTCCTCTCTCTGTCTCTCTTCCTCTCTCTGTCTCTCTTCCTCTCTCTGTCTCTCTTCCTCTCTCTGTCTCTCTTCCTCTCTCTGTCTCTCTTCCTCTCTCTGTCTCTCTTCCTCTCTCTGTCTCTCTTCCTCTCTCTGTCTCTCTTCCTCTCTTTGTCTCTCTTCCTCTCTTTGTCTCTCTTCCTCTCTTTGTCTCTCTTCCTCTCTTTGTCTCTCTTCCTCTCTTTGTCTCTCTTCCTCTCTTTGTCTCTCTTCCTCTCTTTGTCTCTCTTCCTCTCTTTGTCTCTCTTCCTCTCTCTGTCTCTCTTCCTCTCTCCGTCTCTCTTACTCTCTCTGTCTCTCTTCCTCTCTCTGTCTCTCTTCCTCTCTTTGTCTCGCTTCCTCTCTTTGTCTCTCTTCCTCTCTTTGTCTCTCTTCCTCTCTTAGTCTCTCTTCCTCTCTTTGTCTCGCTTCCTCTCTCTGTCTCTCTTCCTCTCTCTGTCTCTCTTCCTCTCTCTGTCTCTCTTCCTCTCTCTGTCTCGCTTCCTCTCTTTGTCTCTCTTCCTCTCTCTGTCTCTCTTCCTCTCTCAGTCTCTCTTCCTCTCTTTGTCTCGCTTCCTCTCTTTGTCTCTCTTCCTCTCTTTGTCTCTCTTCCTCTCTTTGTCTCTTTTCCTCTCTTTGTCTCTCTTCCTCTCTTTGTCTCTCTTCCTCTCTTTGTCTCTCTTCCTCTCTTTGTCTCTCTTCCTCTCTTTGTCTCTCTTCCTCTCTCTGTCTCTCTTCCTCTCTTTGTCTCTCTTCCTCTCTTTGTCTCTCTTCCTCTCTTTGTCTCTCTTCCTCTCTTTGTCTCTCTTACTCTCTTTGTCTCTCTTCCTCTCTTTGTCTCTCTTCCTCTCTTTGTCTCTCTTCCTCTCTTTGTCTCGCTTCCTCTCTTTGTCTCTCTTCCTCTCTTTGTCTCTCTTCCTCTCTTTGTCTCTCTTTCTCTCTTTGTCTCTCTTCCTCTCTTTGTCTCACTTCCTCTCTTTGTCTCTCTTCCTCTCTTTGTCTCTCTTCCTCTCTTTGTCTCTCTTCCTCTCTTTGTCTCTCTTCCTCTCTTTGTCTCTCTTCCTCTCTTTGTCTCTCTTCCTCTCTTTGTCTCTCTTCCTCTCTTTGTCTCTCTTCCTCTCTTTGTCTCTCTTCCTCTCTTTGTCTCTCTTCCTCTCTTTGTCTCTCTTCCTCTCTTTGTCTCTCTTCCTCTCTTTGTCTCTCTTCCTCTCTTTGTCTCTCTTCCTCTCTTTGTCTCTCTTCCTCTCTTTGTCTCTCTTCCTCTCTTTGTCTCTCTTCCTCTCTTTGTCTCTCTTCCTCTCTCTGTCTCTCTTCCTCTCTCAGTCTCTCTTCCTCTCTCTGTCTCTCTTCCTCTCTCTGTCTCTCTTCCTCTCTCTGTCTCTCTTCCTCTCTCTGTCTCTCTTCCTCTCTCTGTCTCTCTTCCTCTCTCTGTCTCTCTTCCTCTCTCAGTCTCTCTTCCTCTCTCTGTCTCGCTTCCTCTCTTTGTCTCTCTTCCTCTCTTTGTCTCTCTTCCTCTCTTTGTCTCTCTTCCTCTCTTTGTCTCTCTTCCTCTCTTTGTCTCTCTTCCTCTCTTTGTCTCTCTTCCTCTCTCTGTCTCTCTTCCTCTCTCTGTCTCTCTTCCTCTCTCTGTCTCTCTTCCTCTCTCTGTCTCTCTTCCTCTCTCTGTCTCTCTTCCTCTCTCTGTCTCTCTTCCTCTCTCTGTCTCTCTTACTCTCTCTGTCTCTCTTCCTCTCTCTGTCTCTCTTCCTCTCTCTGTCTCTCTTCCTCTCTTTGTCTCTCTTCCTCTCTTTGTCTCTCTTCCTCTCTTTGTCTCTCTTCCTCTCTTTGTCTCTCTTCCTCTCTTTGTCTCTCTTCCTCTCTTTGTCTCTCTTCCTCTCTCTGTCTCTCTTCCTCTCTCTGTCTCTCTTACTCTCTTTGTCTCTCTTACTCTCTTTGTCTCTCTTCCTCTCTCTGTCTCTCTTCCTCTCTTTGTCTCTCTTACTCTCTTTGTCTCTCTTACTCTCTTTGTCTCTCTTACTCTCTTTGTCTCTCTTACTCTCTTTGTCTCTCTTACTCTCTTTGTCTCTCTTCCTCTCTCTGTCTCTCTTACTCTCTTTGTCTCTCTTACTCTCTTTGTCTCTCTTCCTCTCTTTGTCTCTCTTCCTCTCTTTGTCTCTCTTCCTCTCTCTGTCTCTCTTCCTCTCTCAGTCTCTCTTCCTCTCTCAGTCTCTCTTCCTCTCTCCGTCTCTCTTCCTCTCTCTGTCTCTCTTCCTCTCTCTGTCTCTCTTCCTCTCTCTGTCTCTCTTCCTCTCTCTGTCTCTCTTCCTCTCTCAGTCTCTCTTCCTCTCTCTGTCTCTCTTCCTCTCTCTGTCTCTCTTTCTCTCTCTGTCTCTCTTCCTCTCTCTGTCTCTCTTCCTCTCTTTGTCTCTCTTCCTCTCTTTGTCTCGCTTCCTCTCTTTGTCTCGCTTCCTCTCTTTGTCTCTCTTCCTCTCTTTGTCTCTCTTCCTCTCTTTGTCTCTCTTCCTCTCTTTGTCTCTCTTCCTCTCTTTGTCTCTCTTCCTCTCTTTGTCTCTCTTCCTCTCTTTGTCTCTCTTCCTCTCTTTGTCTCTCTTCCTCTCTCTGTCTCTCTTCCTCTCTTTGTCTCTCTTACTCTCTTTGTCTCTCTTACTCTCTTTGTCTCTCTTCCTCTCTCTGTCTCTCTTACTCTCTTTGTCTCTCTTCCTCTCTTTGTCTCTCTTCCTCTCTCTGTCTCTCTTCCTCTCTCAGTCTCTCTTCCTCTCTCTGTCTCTCTTCCTCTCTCTGTCTCTCTTCCTCTCTCTGTCTCTCTTCCTCTCTTTGTCTCTCTTCCTCTCTTTCTCTCTTCCTCTCTTTGTCTCGCTTCCTCTCTTTGTCTCTTCCTCTCTTTGTCTCTCTTCCTCTCTTTGTCTCTCTTCCTCTCTTTGTCTCTCTTCCTCTCTTTGTCTCTCTTCCTCTCTTTGTCTCTCTTCCTCTCTTTGTCTCTCTTCCTCTCTTTGTCTCTCTTCCTCTCTTTGTCTCTCTTACTCTCTTTGTCTCTCTTACTCTCTTTGTCTCTCTTCCTCTCTTTGTCTCTCTTCCTCTCTTTGTCTCTCTTACTCTCTTTGTCTCTCTTCCTCTCTTTGTCTCTCTTCCTCTCTTTGTCTCTCTTCCTCTCTTTGTCTCTCTTCCTCTCTTTGTCTCTCTTCCTCTCTTTGTCTCTCTTCCTCTCTTTGTCTCTCTTCCTCTCTTTGTCTCTCTTCCTCTCTTTGTCTCTCTTCCTCTCCTTGTCTCTCTTCCTCTCCTTGTCTCTCTTCCTCTCCTTGTCTCTCTTCCTCTCTTTGTCTCTCTTCCTCTCTTTGTCTCTCTTCCTCTCTTTGTCTCTCTTCCTCTCTTTGTCTCTCTTCCTCTCTTTGTCTCTCTTCCTCTCTTTGTCTCTCTTCCTCTCTTTGTCTCTCTTCCTCTCTTTGTCTCTCTTCCTCTCTCTTCCTCTCTTCGTCTCTCTTCCTCTCTTCGTCTCTCTTCCTCTCTTCGTCTCTCTTCCTCTCTTCGTCTCTCTTCCTCTCTCTTCCTCTCTTCGTCTCTCTTCCTCTCTTCGTCTCTCTTCCTCTCTTTATCTCTCTTCCTCTCTTTATCTCTCTTCCTCTCTTTATCTCTCTTCCTCTGTTTATCTCTCTTCCTCTGTTTATCTCTCTTCCTCTCTTTATCTCTCTTCCTCTCTTTATCTCTCTTCCTCTCTTTGTCTCTCTTCCTCTCTTTGTCTCTCTTCCTCTCTCTTCCTCTCTTCGTCTCTCTTCCTCTCTTCGTCTCTCTTCCTCTCTTCGTCTCTCTTCCTCTCTTCGTCTCTCTTCCTCTCTCTTCCTCTCTTCGTCTCTCTTCCTCTCTTCGTCTCTCTTCCTCTCTTTATCTCTCTTCCTCTCTTTATCTCTCTTCCTCTCTTTATCTCTCTTCCTCTCTTTATCTCTCTTCCTCTCTTTATCTCTCTTCCTCTCTTTATCTCTCTTCCTCTCTTTATCTCTCTTCCTCTGTTTATCTCTCTTCCTCTGTTTATCTCTCTTCCTCTCTTTATCTCTCTTCCTCTCTTTGTCTCTCTTCCTCTCTTTGTCTCTCTTCCTCTCTTTGTCTCTCTTCCTCTCTTTGTCTCTCTTCCTCTCTTTGTCTCTCTTCCTCTCTTTGTCTCTCTTCCTCTCTTTGTCTCTCTTCCTGTCTTTGTCTCTCTTCCTCTCTTTGTCTCTCTTCCTCTCTTTGTCTCTCTTCCTCTCTTTGTCTCTCTTCCTCTCTTTGTCTCTCTTCCTCTCTTTGTCTCTCTTCCTCTCTTTCTCTCTTCCTCTCTTTGTCTCTCTTCCTCTCTTTATCTCTCTTCCTCTCTTTATCTCTCTTCCTCTCTTTATCTCTCTTCCTCTCTTTATCTCTCTTCCTCTCTTTATCTCTCTTCCTCTCTTTATCTCTCTTCCTCTCTTTATCTCTCTTCCTCTGTTTATCTCTCTTCCTCTCTTTATCTCTCTTCCTCTCTTTGTCTCTCTTACTCTCTTTGTCTCTCTTCCTCTCTTTGTCTCTCTTACTCTCTTTGTCTCTCTTCCTCTCTTTGTCTCTCTTCCTCTCTTTGTCTCTCTTCCTCTCTTTGTCTCTCTTCCTCTCTTTGTCTCTCTTCCTCTCTTTATCTCTCTTCCTCTCTTTATCTCTCTTCCTCTCTTTATCTCTCTTCCTCTCTTTATCTCTCTTCCTCTCTTTATCTCTCTTCCTCTGTTTATCTCTCTTCCTCTCTTTATCTCTCTTCCTCTCTTTATCTCTCTTCCTCTCTTTATCTCTCTTCCTCTCTTTATCTCTCTTCCTCTCTTTATCTCTCTTACTCTCTTTATCTCCCTCCCTTTCTCCAACTCTTTCCCTCTCTCCATCTCTCTCTCTATCTATCTCTTTCTCCCTTTCTCGAGGTGGCGCTATAGTAACTGAGCATCGAAAGCAGAGCGTGCAGCAGCGCTATAGAAAGGCTCACGCCACGCACATAAACACGCGAGCCCGTGCATAAACGCAGCCAAACGCACTCATTAAACGCGCGCTTCAGAAGAGAACACGCGGGAACAGAGGAGGAAAGTGTTGTGAGAGGAGAGAAGGAGGAGGGGAGAGAGAGGGATGGAGGGGAGAGAAATGGGGAGGAAGGAGGCATTTCGATTACCATCTCTCTGTGGGAAATACCAGGCATTTTGGTGGTCAAAATATCATAAATTAATAAATAAACTGACTATTATGACTTTCAGTATCTATAATAAAATATTCAATCATTTAAGTGGATAGCTTAATTTCTATAGGCAAAACTACTCAAGTGGAGAGAGAGAAATTTGGGAGACCAGCAACGCTCAATATTATAACTAAACAATTTCCTTTTGTAATAATTGAGTCGTGCGGTGATTTCTAAAAATGCTCTATTTAGAGCAAATAAGTTTCATCTATACTAAGAAAGAATCATCGTAGTTGCTCTTCCATACCTTGATAACATAAACGTAATTAGGTGAAGACGACTCGCGAAGTCGATGTTTTAAAGAGATAATTTAATTGTGGACTTTAGGTAAAGCACGACAAAAAATTACGTGATTAATGTTCGGCCATTTTTTATAAGTATGCGTCATTTTTGAAAAGCCTCATTATACAAAGTCTCTCTCCACTGAATATGAACTTATACTATTCTTGAAAATAGACCATTTCCTCACAATTTATAATCAAATGTTCTTAAATAAATGTCAGATTAGTAAATAAAGCGGAAATAAAATTAAATCTAACTGCCACACTTATTATAATTAGGATGCAAATATATTTTAATATAAAAACTTATAATTCAACTCGTTGTATTAAATTTTAACTAACTTAATTTTATGGTAAGCCAAATTCCATAGATTATTCGTGCCTCAGCATATACGTTTGAAATTCAACATCAAATCCTTGCCTTTCATAAATAACGAGTATAAACATGCACGTGCACTCATTTGATAGTTTAATGTATATCGCCATCATGAAGAGATAGTAAATATTGAATATTGTTCGTTAATTAAATAGGTATTCCCAGAAACACCCCACGCTCTCTCACGCGCGCGCTTGTTTCGCCCATTCAGTTGGCGCACTCGCGACACGCCCTCCGTCGCCACGCCCCACCACCTCCCAACCCTTCTAATAAACCACACGAAGATGAAGCGATTATAAATACATCAACGGCAGCATACATGACACAAAAATACACGATTTTTCTTACAATCACAAATATTTTCTTAGATGTTATATGAAGCTCATTTAGTTCATTAGGCTTCCGCCTAGCATAAATCTACTATGACCTGTATTTCATAATTGGTTAATACCGAGATGCGAACTCAAAACTTTGACTATCGTGCGCATGAAAGAACATAATATTTTGGAAAAGAGAATTAAAAACCATGGCAAAATAATATACGTGTGTAATGTGTACAAGTCAAACAAGATTGGAAAGGTGCACTCCATGTCCGAGTATACAGAGTTTCCAAATGCGTTCTTTGGGATTTCACAATTTTCTCAATATTTTTTATGAGTATTTAACGAGAAGCTTGTGAGGCACGTTGTAAAATACATGTAAGTCCTTATGTATAGTTGTCGTTATTATTGTCCGATTTTAACCAAAATTGGAATCGGTCCACCAATTTTACTCTCCAATACCATTTTATCAAAATACGTCCAGTGGTTCCCGAGTTGAAACAAAGGAGCATTGTAGGTCTTCATGTAAAGGAGTCGTAATTGTTCTTCTATTTTAACCATTGTTTTAACCAAAATTGGAATTGGTCGAACAACTTTCGCAAAACTCTCCAATACCAAATTTCATCAAAATAAGTCCAGCGGTTCCTGAGTTGAAAAAGTAGCATTATAGGTCTTCATGTAAAGAAGTTATAATTGTTGTCCTATTTTAACCAAAATTGGAATCGGTCGACTAATTTTAGCAAAACTCTGCAATACCAAGTTTCATCAAAATAAGTCCAGCGGTTCCTGAGTTGAACAAAGGAGCATTATAGGTCTTCATGTAAAGTTGTAATTGCAGGTCTTCATGTAAAGGAGTCGTAATTGTTGTCCGATTTTAATCAAAATTGGTATTGGTTGACCAATTTTAGAAAAACTGCCCAATACCAAATTTCATCAAAACAGGTCCAGCGGTTCCCGAGTTTTAACATGCGGACGGACGGATGGACGGAAACCTTCGTGCACTTTGTGCAAAGAACGCATAATAACCACCGTTTTTTATGACTGTAACAACGCGATAAATAAATTCCATGGGAACGTACTTCATTGTCGTCCTCTGTAGCTTTCAATGGATTTCAAATAGCATTCGTACGCAGTATACTAGAATCCATTGTTGTAATTAAAGCATCTCTTACTAATATTGAATTTCTGTAATTTTATTTTTACGATATTAACCCTCAGACTACCAAGGGGGTAACAAGATTACCCCAGGCGATATATATTTTATATTTTCCTTAAACACTTTTTTTCTTATTTTATCCTCGTATGTAATTGTTCGGTAATGTACGAAGAGCATAATTATCTTAAAACAACAAAGTATGTAACAATTTCTGAGAAATATAAAAAAATGTCTTGGGGTAACCGAGTTACCCCTATTGGTATTTTCGGAACAGTATTCCTCACTGAATAAAATAAAAAATGTCGGATTAAAGAGCCTGCAATAGCATTAATATACCTGTTTATATTTTTATAAGCCTATAGTAATCATCTAAATTTCCTACTTGCTACAACAGGTGAATGGCAGGTGTTGATTCTACAGAATTCTTATCGTATGGAAACAACAAAAAAATAGTCAATAGTAATTTAGAATGTCTTACATTACATATTATAATACATTTATTATGTAGGCAGAGTGGTAGCCGAACTATTCGAGTGCTTGCTTCTAACCATAGTCCATGGTCTCCATACCGCACTTTCAGATATCGTCGGCAACGATATTTTTCAAGTTTTCACGGACAGGGTCACGGCACTGACACAGACAGTATTGTTGCCGTCGGACTGGCAATGTGTGTAGCATTCGCCATCGGCTATAAGATCACTGCTCGGATACGGCACGGCTGACGCGCGGACGTGTAAATACTTGTGCCGGCACTGGTACCACACGGGCCCTTATTTGCCTTCAACGGTTTATCCAATTCAACTGTATGCAGACTCGTGACGGTGATTTCATTTTCATATGACGGCAACTTAAGTCAATAGAAAGTCATGGTCACTTTCATTCAAAAGTCTTTCAATTTTGACATGATGCGATATTTAATTCGCGTCAGTTTGAAAGATGATTCGCTAGAAATGGGCCGATTGCTAACCAAAGATCAAGTTCAGGTAAACAAAAATTGTAAGTATTGCCAAAACGTAATTCTTTCACTTTAACTCTATGCGAAAGTATGTTCAATCGTAAAACATACATACATGTATCGTTTTAACTCTTGAGTTGCCGCGTCACATCAACAGCGCGCTGCCGTCAACTTGGTATAAAGGATTACATTTAAAAGCATGTGCCATCGGAAAGCAAATAAAGTTGCCCTCAGGTCAAAATTACCGTAATAACCACGCGCCCTGGTGTACCACGCGCACCCATATTTCTGGGCCAGTTCGGAGGAAGAAAAATAAATTCGTGCCGGAATAAGTTGACATTTGGGATTAAAAACAAAGTCGGGCTCTTCGCCGAATCCCCTTCTATGAAACAAGGTCCGCGCGTAGGTATACTTCGTCGAGTTCTTCATCGTTTGCGAGTATAAACGTAGACGCAATCGTGTGGCAGTGAATTTACTATCGACACTCGCAATTTATATAACCTGTTCAGAAATACTCATGTAAGACGCGCAGTCCCTTTTTCTTGCCGACATTTTGGGAAAAAAGGTGCGAGCGGTAGACGAGTAATTACGCTAAATCACTGTCACCATTTTTTCTTTATGATAATGCGTATAGAAATTGATGTCCTCAATTGAGGACGCTAGGCGTTAGAGAGTACTTATTGCATCGATATTTCGTAAATTTTTTATATTCCCTATCAATATCGTATTTTTAACCCATAGCATAAATGGATTAACGAGTATGTAAAACGCCCCAAGAAGCATATGAATATTTATTTTCTGAAGAGATTGAAGCAGACATGATAGCTTTATCACAGAAGTGAACGAACCGATGGACGAAAAGCGTTGACGACAATAAACTTGAAATACTAGCTGCTATACAGAATATTGCGGGAACGGTTGAATTTACAATTTCTGATCGAAGAATTCCCAGAAAATTATTGTCTTTATCGAAAAAGTCCTGC
>JAJPWW010000826.1:0-69355 GCA_028673005.1 Tanypteryx hageni
TCTTACTCTCACTCCTCTGTCTCTCTCCTTTCTTCCTCTCTTTATTTTTTTTTCCTTAATATATTCACTTATGTCTCTCTCCTTCTCTCCCACTTCATCTATCCCCTTCTGTCTCTCTCCTTCTCTCTCACTTCCTCTCTCCCCCTGTCTCTCTCCTTCTGTCTCTCTTCTCTCTCACATCCTCTCCCCCCTCATTCTCTCTCCTTTCTTCCTCTCTCTCTTCTGTCTCTCTTCTTCTCTCTCACTTCATCTCTTCCCCTTTTTCTCTCTCCTATTTTCCTCTCTCTCCTGTCTTTCTCCTTCTATCTCACTTCCTTCCCCCCTCTGTCTCTCTCCTATCTTCCTCTCTCTCCTTCTGTCTCTCTTCTTCTCTCTCAGTTCCTCCCTCCCCATCTTTCTCTCTCCTTTCTTTCTCTCTCTCCTTCGGTCTCTCTCCTCTCTCACTTCCTCTCCCCCCTCTGTCTCTCTCCTTTCTTTCTCTCTCTCCATCTGTCTCTCTCCTCTCTCACTTCCTCTCTCCCCCTCTGTCTCTCTCTCCTTCTCTCTCACTTCCTCTCCCCCCTCTTTCTCTCTCCTTTCTTCCTCTCTCTCCTTCTGTCTCTCTCCTCTCTCACTTCCCTCTCCCCCCTCTGTCTATCTCCCTTCTTCCTCTCTCTCCTTCTGTCTCTCTCCTCTCTCACTTCCTCTCCCCCTCTGTCTCTCTCCTTTCATCCTCTCTCTCCTTCTTCTCTCTCCTCTCCCACTTCCTCTCCCTCCACTGTCTCTCTCCTATCTTCCTTTCTCTCCTTCAGTCTCTCTTCATTTCTCTCACTTCATCTCTCCCCCTCCTTCTCTCTCCTTTCTTACTCTCTCCTCCTCTGTCTCTCTCCTTTCTTCCTCTCTCTCTTCTTTTTCTCTCCTTCTCTCCCCTTCATTTATCCCCCTTCTGTCTCTCTCCTTCTCTCCCACTTCATCTATCCCCTTCTGTCTCTCTCCTTCTCTTTCATTTCCTCTCTCCCGCTGTCTCTCCCCTTCTGTCTCTCTTCTTCTCTCTCACTTCCTCTCCCCCCTCATTCTCTCTCCTTTCTTATTCTCTCTCCTTCTGTCTCTCTTCTTCTCTCTCACTTCATCTCTTCCCTTTTTCTCTCTCCTTTCTTCCTCTCTCTCCTTCTGTCTTTCTCCTTCTATCTCACTTCCTCTCCCCCCTCTGTCTCTCTCCTATCTTCCTCTCTCTCCTTCTGTCTCTCTTCTTCTCTCTCAGTTCCTCCCTCCCCATCTTTCTCTCTCCTTTCTTTCTCTCTCTCTTTCTGTCTCTCTTCATCTCACTCAGTTCCTCCCTCCCCATATTTCTCTCTCCTTTCTTTCTCTCTCTCCTTCGGTCTCTCTCCTCTCTCACTTCCTCTCCCCCCTTGTCTCTCTCCTTTCTTTCTCTCTCTCCATCTGTCTCCTCTCCTCTCTCACTTCCTCTCTCCCCCTCTGTCTCTCTCTCCTTCTCTCTCACTTCCTCTCCCCCCTCTTTTTTCTCTCCTTTCTTCCTCTCTCTCCTTCTGTCTCTCTCCTCTCTCACTTCCTCTCCCCCCTCTGTCTATCTCCTTTCTTCCTCTCTCTCCTTCTGTCTCTCTCCTCTCTCACTTCCTCTCTCCCCCTCTGTCTCTCTCCTTTCTTTCTCTCTCTCCATCTGTCTCTCTCCTCTCTCACTTCCTCTCCGCCCTCTGTCTCTCTCCTTTCTTCCTCTCTCTCCCTCTGTCTCTCTCCATTCTTCCCCTCTCTCCTTCTGTCTCTCTCCTTCTCTCCTACTTCCTCTCCCCCCCTCATTCTCTCTCCTTTCTTCCTCTCTCTCCTTCTGTCTCACTCCTTTCTTCCTCTCTCTTTTTCTGTCTCTCTCCTCTCTCACTTCCTCTCTCCCCCTCTCTCTCCTTTCTTCCTCTCTCTCTTTCTGTCTCTCTCCTCTCTCACATCCTCTCTCCCCCTCTCACTCCTTTCTTCCTCTCTCTCCTTCTGTCTCTCTCCTTTCTTCCTCTCTCTCCTTCTGTCTCACTCCTTTCTTCCTCTCTCTCCTTCTGTCTCACTCCTTCTAGCTTACTTCCTCTCTCCTCCTCTGTCTCTCACCTTTCAACCTCTCTCTCCTTCTGTCTCTCTCCTTCTCTCCCACTTCCTCTCTCCCCCTCTGTCTCTCTCCTTCTGTCTCTCTCCTTTCTTCCTCTCTCTCCTTCTGTCTCTCTCCTTCTCTCTCACTTCCTCTCTCCCCCTCTGTCTCTCTCCTTCTGTCTCTCTCCTTTCTTCCTCTCTCTCCTTCTCTCTCACTTCCTCTCTCCCCCTCTATCTCTCTCTCATTTCTCTCTCTCCTTCTGTCTCTCTTCTTTCATTTTCTCTCCCCTTCTGTCTCTCTCCTTCGCTCTCACTTCCTCACTCCCTCTCTGTCTCTCTCCTATCTTCCTCTCTCTTCTTCTGTCTCTCTCATTCTCTCCCACTTCCTCTCCCCTCTCTATCTCTCTCCTTTCTTACTCTCTCTCCTTCTGTCTCTCTCCTCTCTCACTTCCTCTCTCCCCCTCTGTCTTTCCCCCTCAGTCTCTCTCCTATCTTCCTCTCTCTCCTTCTGTCTCTCTTCTTCTCTCTCAGTTCCTCCCTCCCCATCTTTCTCTCTCCTTTCTTCCTCTCTCTCCTTCTGTCTCTCCTCCTTTCTCTCACTTCCTCTCTCCCACTCTGTCTCTCTCCTTTCTTCCTCTCTCCTTCTTCTCTCTCCTTCTCTCCCACTTCCTCTCCCTACTCTGTCTCTCTCCTTTCTTCCTTTCTCTCCTTCAGTCTCTCTTCATTTCTCTCACTTCATCTCTCCCCCTCCTTCTCTCTCCTTTCTTACTCTCTCCTCCTCTGTCTCTCTTCTTTCTTCCTCTCTCTTCTTCTGTTTCTCTCCTTCTCTCCCCTTCATCTATCTCCTTCTGTCTCTCTCCTTCTCTCCCACTTCATCTAACCCCTTCTGTCTCTCTCCTTCTCTCCCACTTCCTCTCTCCCCCTGTCTCTCTCCTTCTGTCTCTCTTCTTCTCTCTCACTTCCTCTCCCCCCCTCATTCTCTCTCCTTTCTTCCTCTCTCTCCTTCTGTCTCTCTTCTTCTCTCTCACTTCATCTCTTCCCCTTTTTCTCTCTCCTTTCTTCCTCTCTCTCCTTTCTTCCTCTCTCTCCTTCTGTCTTTCTCCTTCTATCTCACTTCCTCTCCCCCTCTGTCTCTCTCCTTTCTTCCTCTCGCTCCTTATGTCTCTCTCTTCTCTCACTTCCTATAACCCCCTCTGTCTCTCTCCTCCTCTGTCTCTCTCTCCTTCTGTCTCTCTCCTCTCCCACTTCCTCTCTCCCCCTCTGTCTCTCTCCTTCTGTCTCTCTCCTTTCTTCCTCTCTCTACTTCTGTCACTCTCCTTCTCTCTCACTTCCTCTCTCCCCCTCTGTCTCTCTTCTTATCTCTCATTTCCTCTCTCCCCTTCTGTCTCTCTCCTTTCTTCCTCTCTCTCATTCTGTCGCTCTCCTACTGTCTCTCTCCTCTCTCACTTCCTTTCTTCCCCTCTGTCTCTCTCCTTTCTTCCTCTCTCTCCTTCTGTCGCTCTCCTTCAGTCTCTCTCCTTCTCTCTCACTTCCTCTCTCCCCCTCTGTCTCTCCCCTTTCTTCCTCTCTCTCCTTCTGTCGCTCTCCTTCAGTCTCTCTCCTTCTCTCTCACTTCCTCTCTCCCCCTCTGTATCTCTCCTTACTTTCTCTCTCTCCTTCGGTCTCTCTCCTTCGGTCTCTCTCCTTCTGTCTCACTTCCTCTCTCTCCCATTGCCTCTCTCCTTTCTTCCTCTCTCTCCTTCAGTTTCTCTCCTTCTCCCCCACATTTTCTCCTCCCTCTGTCTCTCTCCTTTCTTACTCTATCTCCTTCTGTCGCTCTCCTCCCTCACTTTATCTCTCCCCCACTGTGTCTCTCCCTCTGTCACTCTCCTTTCTTCCTCTCTCTCCTTGTGTCTCTCTCTTTCTCTCCCACTTCCTCTCCCACCTCTGTCTTTCTCCTTTCTTAGTCTCTCTCCTTCTGTCTCTCTCCTCTCTAACTTCCTCTATCCCCCTCTGTCTCTCTTTTTTCTTACTCTCTCTCCTTTTGTCGCTCTCCTTCTGTCTCATTTCCTCTCTACCCCTCTGTCTCTCTACATTCTTCCTCTCTCTCCTTCTGTCGCTCTACTTCTGTCTCTCTCCTTCTCTCTCATTTCCTCTCTCCCCCTCTGTCTCTCTCCTATCTTCCTCTCTCTCCTTATGTCCCTCTTCTTCTCTCTCTTATCTTCTATCCTCTTCTGTCTCTCTCCTTTCTTCCTATCTCTCCTTCTGTCTCTTTTCTTCTCTCTTAATTCCTCTCTCCCCCATTGTCTCTCTCCTTTCTTCCTCTCTCTCCTTCTGTCTCTCTCCTTCTCTCTCATTTACTCTCTCCCCCTCTGTCTCTCTCCTATCTTCCTCTCTCTCCTTCTGTCCCTCTCCTTCTCTCTCTTATCTTCTATCCCCTTCTGTCTCTCTCCTTTCTTCCTATCTCTTCTGTCTCTCTCCTTCTCTCTCACTTCCTCTCTCCCCCTCTGTCTCTCTCCTTTCTTCCTCTCTCTCCTTCTGTCGCTCTCCTTCAGTCTCTCTCCTTCTCTCTCACTTCCTCTCTCCCCCTCAATCTCTCTCCTTACTTTCTCTCTCTCCTTTCTTCCTCTCTCTCCTTCTGTCGCTCTCCTTCAGTCTCACTTCCTCTCTCCCCCTTTGTCTCTCTCCTTTCTTCCTCTCTCTTCTTCTGTCTCTCTCCTCTCTCATTTCCTCTCTCCCCCTCTGTCTCTCTCCTTTCTTCCTCTCTCTCCTTCTGTCCCTCTCCTTCTCTCTCTTATCTTCTATCCCCTTCTGTCTCTCTCCTTTCTTCCTCTCTCTCCTTCTGTCGCTCTTCTTCTCTCTCACATCCTCTCTCCCCCTCTGTCTCTCTCCTTACTTTCTTTCTCTCCTTCGGTCTCTCTCCTTCTCTCTCAAATCCTCTCTCACTTTCTCTCTCCCCCTCTGTCTCTCTCCTTTCTTCCTCTCTCTCCTTCTCTCTCTCTCCTTCTCTCTCACATCCTCTCTCACCCTCTGTCTCTCTCCTTACTTTCTCTCTCTCTTTCGGTCTCTCTCCTTCGGTCTCTCTCCTTCGGTCTCTCTCCTTCTCTCTCACTTCCTCTCTCCCCCTCTGTCTCTCTCCTTTCTTCCTCTCTCTACTTCTGTCGCTCTCCTTATGTCTCACTTCCTCTCTCCCCCTCTGTCTCTCTCCATCTCTCTCTCACTTTCTCTCTCCCCCTCTGTCTCTCTCCTTTCTTCCTCTCTCTACTTCTGTCACTCTCCTTCTCTCTCACTTCCTCTCTCCCCCTCTGTCTCTCTTCTTATCTCTCATTTCCTCTCTCCCCTTCTGTCTCTCTCCTTTCTTCCTCTCTCTCATTCTTTCGCTCTCCTACTGTCTCTCTCCTTTCTCACTTCCTTTCTTCCCCTCTGTCTCTTTCCTTTCTTCCTCTCTCTCCTTCTGTCGCTCTACTTCTGTCTCTCTCCTTCTCTCTCATTTCCTCTCTCCCCCTCTGTCTCTCTCCTATCTTCCTCTCTCTCCTTCTGTCCCTCTCCTTCTCTCTCTTATCTTCTATCCCCTTCTGTCTCTCTCCTTTCTTCCTATCTCTCCTTCTGTCTCTCTTCTTCTCTCTTAATTCCTCTCTCCCCCTCTGTCTCTCTCCTTTCTTCCTCTCTCTCCCTCTGTCTCTCTCCTTCTCTCTCACTTCCTCTCTCCCCCTCTGTCTCTCTCCTTTCTTCCTCTCTCTCCTTCAGTCTCTCTCCTTCTCTCTAACTTCCTCTCTCCCCCTCAATCTCTCTCCTTACTTTCTCTCTCTCCTTTTGTCTCTCTCCTTCTCTCTCACTTCCTCTCTCCCTCTCTGTCTCTCTCCTTTCTTCCTCTCTCTCCTTCTGTCGCTCTCCTTCTGTGTCTCTCCTTCTCTCTCACTTCCTTTCTTCCCATCTGTCTCTCTCCGTTCTTCCTCTCTCTCCTTCTGTCGCTCTCCTTCTGTCTCATTTCCTCTCTACCCCTCTGTCTCTGTCCTTTCTTTCTCTCTCTCCTTCTGTCTCTCTTCTTCTCTCTTAATTTCTCTCTACCCATCTGTCTCTCTCCTTTCTTCCTCTCTCTCCTTCTGTCGCTCTCCTTCAATCTCTCTCCTTCTCTTTCACTTCCTCTCTCCACCTCTGTCTCTCTCCTTACTTTCTCTCTCTCCTTCTGTCTCTCTCCTTCTGTCACTCTCCTTCACTCTCACTTCCTCCCACCCCCTCTGTCTCTCTCCTTTCTTGATCTCTCTCCTTTTGTCGCTCTCCTTCTGTCTCATTTCCTCTCCCCCCCTCTATCTCTCTCCTTCTGTCTCTCTCCTCTCTCACTTCCTCTCTACCCCTCTGTCTCTCTCCTTTCTTCCTCTCTCTCCTTCTGTCCCTCTCCTTCTCTCTCTTATCTTCTATCCCCTTCCGTCTCTCTCCTTTCTTCCTCTCTCCCCCTCTGTCTCTCTCCTTTCTTGATCTCTTTCCTTCTGTCGCTCTCCTTCTGTCTGATTTCCTCTCTCCTCCTCTATCTCTCTCCTTCTGTCTCTCTCCTTCTCTCTCACTTCCTATCTCCCCCATTGCCTCTCTCCTTTCTTCCTCTCTCTCCTTCAGTTTCTCTCCTTCTCTCTCACTTCCTCTCTACCCCTCTGTCTCTCTCCTTTCTTCCTATCTCTCCTTCTGTCTCTCTTCTTCTCTCTTAATTCCTCTCTCCCCCTCAGTCTCTCTCCTTTCTTCCTCTCTCTCCTTCTGTCTCTCTCCTTCTCTCTCACTTCCTCTCTCCCCCTCTGTCTCTCTCCTTTCTTCCTCTCTCTCCTTCAGTCTCTCTCCTTCTCTCTAACTTCCTCTCTCCCCCTCAATCTCTCTCCTTACTTTCTCTCTCTCCTTCTGTCTCTCTCCTTCTCTCTCCTTCTCTCTCACTTCCTTTCTTCCCATCTGTCTTTCTCCGTTCTTCCTCTCTCTCCTTCTGTCGCTCTCCTTCTGTCTCATTTCTTCTCTACCCCTCTGTCTCTGTCCTTTCTTTCTCTCTCTCCTTCTGTCTCTCTTCTTCTCTCTTAATTTCTCTCTACCCATCTGTCTCTCTCCTTTCTTCCTCTCTCTCCTTCTGTCGCTCTCCTTCAATCTCTCTCCTTCTCTCTCACTTCCTCTCTCCACCTCTGTCTCTCTCCTTACTTTCTCTCTCTCCTTCTGTCTCTCTCCTTCTGTCACTCTCCTTCACTCTCACTTCCTCCCACCCCCTCTGTCTCTCTCCTTTCTTGATCTCTCTCCTTTTGTCGCTCTGCTTCTGTCTCATTTCCTCTCCCCCCCTCTATCTCTCTCCTTCTGTCTCTCTCCTTCTCTCTCACTTCCTCTCTACCCCTCTGTCTCTCTCCTTTCTTCCTCTCTCTCCTTCTGTCCCTCTCCTTCTCTCTCTTATCTTCTATCCCCTTCTGTCTCACTCCTTTCTTCCTCTCTCCCCCTCTGTCTCTCTCCTTTCTTGATCTCTTTCCTTATGTCGCTCTCCTTCTGTCTGATTTCCTCTCTCCCCCTCTATCTCTCTCCTTCTCTCTCACTTCCTATCTCCCCCATTGCCTCTCTCCTTTCTTCCTCTCTCTCCTTCAGTTTCTCTCCTTCTCTCTCACTTCCTCTCTACCTCTCTGTCTCTCTCCTTTCTTCCTCTCTCTCCTTCTGTCTCTCTCCTTCTCTCCCACTTCCTCTACCACCTCTGTCTCTCTCCTTTCTTAGACTCTCTCCTTCTGTCTCTCTCCTCTCTCAATTCCTCTCTCCCCCTCTGTCTCTCTCCCCCACTGTCTCTCTTTTTTCTTACTCTCTCTCCTTCTGTCACTCTCCTTCTGTCTCTCTCCTTCTCTCTCAATTCCTCTCTCCCCCTCTGTCTCTCTCCTTTCTTCCTCTCTCTCCTTCTGTCCCTCTCCTTCTCTCTCTTATCTTCTATCCCCTTCTGTCTCTCTCCTTTCTTCCTCTCTCCCCCTCTGTCTCTCTCCTTTCTTAATCTCTCTCCTTCTGTCGCTGTCCTTCTGTCTGATTTCCTCTCTCCCCCTCTATCTCTCTCCTTCTGTCTCTCTCCTTCTCTCTCACTTCCTATCTCCCCCATTGCCTCTCTCCTTTCTTCCTCTCTCCTTCAGTTTCTCTCCTTCTCCCCCACATTTTCTCCCCCCTCTGTCTCTCTCCTTTCTTACTCTCTCTCCTTCTGTCGCTCACCTCCCTCACTTTCTCTCTCCCCCACTGTCTCTCTCCTTCTGTCACTCTCCTTTCTTCCTCTCTCTCCTTGTGTCTCTCTCTTTCTCTCCCACATCCTCTCCCACCTCTGTCTCTCTCCTTTCTTAGTCTCTCTCCTTCTGTCTCACACCTCTCTCGCTTCCTCTATCCCCCTCTGTCTCTCTCCCCCTCTGTCTCTATCCCCCTCTGTCTCTCTTTTTTCTTACTCTCTCTCCTTTTGTCGCTCTCCTTCTGTCTCATTTCCTCCCTACCCCTCTGTCTCTCTCCTTTCTTCCTCTCTCTCCTTCTGTCGCTCTACTTCTGTCTCTCTCCTCTCTCATTTCCTCTCTCCCCCTCTGTCTCTCTCCTATCTTACTCTCTCTCCTTCTGTCCCTCTCCTTCTCTCTCTTATCTTCTATTCCCTTCTGTCTCTCTCCTTTCTTCCTATCTCTCTTTCTGTCTCTCTTCTTCTCTCTTAATTCCTCTCTCCACCACTGTCTCTCTCCTTTCTTACTCTCTCTCCTTCTGTCGCTCTCCTTCAGTCTCTCTCCTTCTCTCTCACATCCTCTCTCCCCCTCAATCACTCTCCTTACTTTCTCTCTCTCCTTCTGTCTCTCTCCTTCTGTCCCTCTCCTTCTCTCTCTTATCTTCTATTCCCTTCTGTCTCTCTCCTTCTGTCTCTCTCCTCTCTCACTTCCTTTCTTCCCCTCTGTCTCTCTCCTTTCTTCCTCTCTCTCCTTCTGTCCCTCTCCTTCTCTCTCTTATCTTCTATTCCCTTCTGTCGCTCTCCTTCTGTCTCTCTCCTCTCTCACTTCCTTTCTTCCCCTCTGTCTCTCTACTTTCTTCCTATGTCTCCTTCTGTCTCTCTCCTTCTCTCTCATTTCCTCTCTCCCCCTCTGTCTCTCTCCTTTCTTCCTCTCTCTCCTTCTGTCGCTCTCCTTCAGTCTCTCTCCTTCTCTCTCATTTCCTCTCTACCCCTCTGTCTCTCTCCTTTCTTCCTCTCTCTCCTTCTGTCGCTCTCCTTCAGTCTCTCTCCTTCTCTCTCACTTCCTCTCTCCCCCTCAGTCTCTCTCCTTACTTCCTCTCTCTCCTTCTGTCGCTCTCCTTCAGTCTCTCTCCTTCTCTCTCACTTCCTCTCTCCCCCTCTGTCTCTCTCCTTTCTTACTCTCTCTCCTTCTGTCGCTCTCCTTCTGTCTCTCTCCTTCTCTCTCACTTCCTCTCTCCCCCTCTGCCTCTCTCCTTTCTACCTCTCTCTCCTTCTGTCCCTCTCCTTCTCTCCCTTATCTTCTATTCCCTTCTGTCTCTCTCCTTCTGTCTCTCTCCTCTCTCACTTCCTTTCTTCCCCTCTGTCTCTCTCCTTTCTTCCTCTCTCTCCTTCTGTCCCTCTCCTTCTCTCTCTTATCTTCTATTCCCTTCTGTCGCTCTCCATCTGTCTCTCTCCTCTCTCACTTCCTTTCTTCCCCTCTGTCTCTCTACTTTCTTCCTATGTCTCCTTCTGTCTCTCTCCTGCTCTCTCACTTCCTCTCTCCCCCTCTGTCTTTCTCCTTTCTTTCTCTCTCTCCTTCTGTCTCTCTCCTTCTCTCTCACTTCCTATCTCCCCCTCTGGCGTCGGCATGACTTGTATTTCTGCGTCAAATTTAGTGTTCTGGTTGTCAGAGACCACTGAACCGCTGGTTGATAATGATAGTGCAGTCGTCGATGATGACGATGGCGTCGGCGTGACTCTTATTTCTGCGTCCACTATCGTGTTCTGGTTATCACACTCATCTGAACCGTTCGTTGAAAATGGTTGCTCAGTCGTCGATGATGTCGATAACGTAGGCGTGACTAGTTTTTCTGCGTCAAATTTAGTGTTTTGGTTGTCAGAGATCACTGAACCGCTGGTTGATAATGGTTGTGCAGTCGTCGATGATGACGATGGCGTCGGCGTGACTTGTACTTCTGCGTCAACTTTCGTGTTCTGCTTGTCAGAGACCACTGAACCGTAGGTTGATAATGGTTGTTCAGTCGTCGATAATTACGATAACGTAAGCGTGACTTGTATTCCTGCGCCAACTTCCGTGTAATGGTTGTGAAGTCGTCAATGATGACGATGGCGCGGGCATGACTTGTATATCTGCGTCAACTTTCGTGTTCTGCATGTCAGAGACTACTGAACCGTTGGTTGATAATGGTTGTTCAGTCGTCGATGATGACGATAACGTGGGCGTGAGTTGTATTTCTGCGTCAACTTTCGTGTTCTGCTTGTCAGAGACCACTGAACCGTTGGTTGATAATGGTTGTTCAGTCGTCGATGATGACGATAACGTGGGCGTGAGTTGTATTTCTGTTTCAACTTTCGTGTTCTGCATGTCAGAGACCACTGAACCGTTGGTTGATAATGGTTGTTCAGTCGTCGATGATGACGATAACGTGGGCGTGAGTTGTATTTCTGCGTCAACTTTCGTGTTCTGCTTGTCAGAGACCACTGAACCGTTGGTTGATAATGGTTGTGCAGTCGTCGATGATGACGATGGCGTCGGCGTGACTCTTATTTCTGCGTCCACTATCGTGTTCTGGTTATCACACTCATCTGAACCGTTCGTTGAAAATGGTTGCTCAGTCGTCGATGATGTCGATAACGTAGGCGTGACTAGTTTTTCTGCGTCAAATTTAGTGTTTTGGTTGTCAGAGATCACTGAACCGCTGGTTGATAATGGTTGTGCAGTCGTCGATGATGACGATGGCGTCGGCGTGACTTGTACTTCTGCGTCAACTTTCGTGTTCTGCAGAGACCACTGAACCGTAGGTTGATAATGGTTGTTCAGTCGTCGATAATTACGATAACGTAAGCGTGACTTGTATTCCTGCGCCAACTTCCGTGTAATGGTTGTGAAGTCGTCAATGATGACGATGGCGCGGGCATGACTTGTATATCTGCGTCAACTTTCGTGTTCTGCATGTCAGAGACTACTGAACCGTTGGTTGATAATGGTTGTTCAGTCGTCGATGATGACGATAACGTGGGCGTGAGTTGTATTTCTGCGTCAACTTTCGTGTTCTGCTTGTCAGAGACCACTGAACCGTTGGTTGATAATGGTTGTTCAGTCGTCGATGATGACGATAACGTGGGCGTGAGTTGTATTTCTGTTTCAACTTTCGTGTTCTGCATGTCAGAGACCACTGAACCGTTGGTTGATAATGGTTGTTCAGTCGTCGATGATGACGATAACGTGGGCGTGAGTTGTATTTCTGCGTCAACTTTCGTGTTCTGCTTGTCAGAGACCACTGAACCGTTGGTTGATAATGGTTGTGCAGTCGTCGATGATGACGATAACGTGGGCGTGACTTGTATTTCTGTTTCAACTTTCGTGTTCTGCATGTCAGAGACCACTGAACCGTTGGTTGATAATGGTTGTTCAGTCGTCGATGATGACGATAACGTGGGCGTGAGTTGTATTTCTGCGTCAACTTTCGTGTTCTGCTTGTCAGAGACCACTGAACCGTTGGTTGATAATGGTTGTGCAGTCGTCGATGATGACGATAACGTGGGCGTGACTTGTATTTCTGCGTCAACTTTCGTGTTCTGCATGTCAGAGACCACTGAACCGTTGGTTGATAATGGTTGTTCAGTCGTCGATGATGACGATAACGTGGGCGTGAGTTGTATTTCTGCGTCAACTTTCGTGTTCTGCATGTCAGAGACCACTGAACCGTTGGTTGATAATGGTTGTGCAGTCGTCGATGATGACGATAACGTGGGCGTGAGTTGTATTTCTGCGTCAACTTTCGTGTTCTGCATGTCAGAGACCACTGAACCGTTGGTTGATAATGGTTGTTAAGTCGTCGATGATGACGATAACGTGGGCGTGAGTTGTATTTCTGCGTCAACTTTCGTGTTCTGCTTGTCAGAGACCACTGAACCGTTGGTTGATAATAATTGTGCAGTCGTCGATGATGACGATAACGTGGGCGTGACTTGTATTTCTGCGTCAACTTTCGTGTTCTGCATGTCAGAGACCACTGAACCGTTGGTTGATAATGGTTGTTCAGTCGTCGATGATGACGATAACGTGGGCGTGAGTTGTATTTCTGCGTCAACTTTCGTGTTCTGCTTGTCAGAGACCACTGAACCGTTGGTTGATAATGGTTGTGCAGTCGTCGATGATGACGATAACGTGGGCGTGACTTGTATTTCTGCGTCAACTTTCGTGTTCTGCATGTCAGAGACCACTGAACCGTTGGTTGATAATGGTTGTTCAGTCGTCGATGATGACGATAACGTGGGCGTGACTTGTATTCCTGCGCCAACTTCCGTGTAATGGTTGTGAAGTCGTCAATGATGACGATGGCGCGGGCATGACTTGTATATCTGCGTCAACTTTCGTGTTCTGCATGTCAGAGACCACTGAACCGTTGGTTGATAATGGTTGTTCAGTCGTCGATGATGACGATAACGTAAGCGTGACTTGTATTCCTGCGCCAACTTCCGTGTAATGGTTGTGAAGTCGTCAATGATGACGATGGCGCGGGCATGACTTGTATATCTGCGTCAACTTTCGTGTTCTGCATGTCAGAGACCACTGAACCGTTGGTTGATAATGGTTGTTCAGTCGTCGATGATGACGATAACGTGGGCGTGAGTTGTATTTCTGCGTCAACTTTCGTGTTCTGCTTGTCAGAGACCACTGAACCGTTGGTTGATAATGGTTGTGCAGTCGTCGATGATGACGATAACGTGGGCGTGACTTGTATTTCTGCGTCAACTTTCGTGTTCTGCATGTCAGAGACCACTGAACCGTTGGTTGATAATGGTTGTTCAGTCGTCGATGATGACGATAACGTGGGCGTGAGTTGTATTTCTGCGTCAACTTTCGTGTTCTGCTTGTCAGAGACCACTGACCCGTTGGTTGATAATGGTTGTGCAGTCGTCGATGATGACGATAACGTGGGCGTGACTTGTATTTCTTCGTCAACTTTCGTGTTCTGCATGTCAGAGACCACTGAACCGTTGGTTGATAATGGTTGTTCAGTCGTCGATGATGACGATAACGTGGGCGTGAGTTGTATTTCTGCGTCAACTTTCGTGTTCTGCATGTCAGAGACCACTGAACCGTTGGTTGATAATGGTTGTGCAGTCGTCGATGATGACGATAACGTGGGCGTGAGTTGTATTTCTGCGTCAACTTTCGTGTTCTGCATGTCAGAGACCACTGAACCGTTGGTTGATAATGGTTGTGCAGTCGTCGATGATGACGATAACGTGGGCGTGACTTGTATTTCTGCGTCAACTTTCGTGCTCTGCATGTCAGAGACCACTGAACCGTTGGTTGATAATGGTTGTTCAGTCGTCGATGATGACGATAACGTGGGCGTGAGTTGTATTTCTGCGTCAACTTTCGTGTTCTGCATGTCAGAGACCACTGAACCGCTGGTTGATAATGGTTGTGCAGTCGTCGATGATGACGATAACGTGGGCGTGACTTGTATTTCTGCGTCAACTTTCGTGTTCTGCATGTCAGAGACCACTGAACCGCTGGTTGATAATGGTTGTTCAGTCGTCGATGATGACGATAACGTGGGCGTGAGTTGTATTTCTGCGTCAACTTTCGTGTTCTGCATGTCAGAGACCACTGAACCGTTGGTTGATAATGGTTGTGCAGTCGTCGATGATGACGATAACGTGGGCGTGAGTTGTATTTCTGCGTCAACTTTCGTGTTCTGCATGTCAGAGACCACTGAACCGCTGGTTGATAATGGTTGTTCAGTCGTCGATGATGACGATAACGTGGGCGTGAGTTGTATTTCTGCGTCAACTTTCGTCTTCTGCATGTCAGAGACCACTGAACCGCTGGTTGATAATGGTTGTTCAGTCGTCGATGATGACGATAACGTGGGCGTGACTTGTATTTCTGCGTCAACTTTCGTGTTCTGCATGTCAGAGACCACTGAACCGTTGGTTGATAATGGTTGTTCAGTCGTCGATGATGACGATAACGTGGGCGTGACTTGTATTTCTGCGTCAAATTTCGTGTTCTGCATGTCAGAGACCACTGAACCGTTGGTTGATAATGGTTGTTCAGTCGTCGATGATGACGATAACGTGGGCGTGAGTTGTATTTCTGCGTCAACTTTCGTGTTCTGCATGTCAGAGACCACTGAACCGTTGGTTGATAATGGTTGTGCAGTCTTCGATGATGACGATAACGTGGGCGTGACTTGTATTTCTGCGTCAACTTTCGTGTTCTGCATGTCAGAGACCACTGAACCGTTGGTTGATAATGGTTGTTCAGTCGTCGATGATGACGATAACGTGGGCGTGAGTTGTATTTCTGCGTCAACTTTCGTGTTCTGCTTGTCAGAGACCACTGAACCGTTGGTTGATAATGGTTGTGCAGTCGTCGATGATGACGATAACGTGGGCGTGACTTGTATTTCTGCGTCAACTTTCGTGTTCTGCATGTCAGAGACCACTGAACCGTTGGTTGATAATGGTTGTTCAGTCGTCGATGATGACGATAACGTGGGCGTGAGTTGTATTTCTGCGTCAACTTTCGTGTTCTGCATGTCAGAGACAACTGAACCGCTGGTTGATAATGGTTGTGCAGTCGTCGATGATGACGATAACGTGGGCGTGACTTGTATTTCTGCGTCAACTTTCGTGTTCTGCTTGTCAGAGACCACTGAACCGTTGGTTGATAATGGTTGTTCAGTCGTCGATGATGACGATAACGTGGGCGTGAGTTGTATTTCTGCGTCAACTTTCGTGTTCTGCATGTCAGAGACCACTGAACCGTTGGTTGATAATGGTTGTTCAGTCGTCGATGATGACGATAACGTGGGCGTGAGTTGTATTTCTGCGTCAACTTTCGTGTTCTGCATGTCAGAGACCACTGAACCGCTGGTTGATAATGGTTGTGCAGTCGTCGATGATGACGATAACGTGGGCGTGACTTGTATTTCTGCGTCAACTTTCGTGTTCTGCATGTCAGAGACCACTGAACCGCTGGTTGATAATGGTTGTTCAGTCGTCGATGATGACGATAACGTGGGCGTGAGTTGTATTTCTGCGTCAACTTTCGTGTTCTGCATGTCAGAGACCACTGAACCGTTGGTTGATAATGGTTGTGCAGTCGTCGATGATGACGATAACGTGGGCGTGAGTTGTATTTCTGCGTCAACTTTCGTGTTCTGCATGTCAGAGACCACTGAACCGCTGGTTGATAATGGTTGTTCAGTCGTCGATGATGACGATAACGTGGGCGTGAGTTGTATTTCTGCGTCAACTTTCGTGTTCTGCATGTCAGAGACCACTGAACCGCTGGTTGATAATGGTTGTTCAGTCGTCGATGATGACGATAACGTGGGCGTGACTTGTATTTCTGCGTCAACTTTCGTGTTCTGCATGTCAGAGACCACTGAACCGTTGGTTGATAATGGTTGTTCAGTCGTCGATGATGACGATAACGTGGGCGTGACTTGTATTTCTGCGTCAACTTTCGTGTTCTGCATGTCAGAGACCACTGAACCGTTGGTTGATAATGGTTGTTCAGTCGTCGATGATGACGATAACGTGGGCGTGAGTTGTATTTCTGCGTCAACTTTCGTGTTCTGCATGTCAGAGACCACTGAACCGTTGGTTGATAATGGTTGTGCAGTCGTCGATGATGACGATAACGTGGGCGTGACTTGTATTTCTGCGTCAACTTTCGTGTTCTGCATGTCAGAGACCACTGAACCGTTGGTTGATAATGGTTGTTCAGTCGTCGATGATGACGATAACGTGGGCGTGAGTTGTATTTCTGCGTCAACTTTCGTGTTCTGCTTGTCAGAGACCACTGAACCGTTGGTTGATAATGGTTGTGCAGTCGTCGATGATGACGATAACGTGGGCGTGACTTGTATTTCTGCGTCAACTTTCGTGTTCTGCATGTCAGAGACCACTGAACCGTTGGTTGATAATGGTTGTTCAGTCGTCGATGATGACGATAACGTGGGCGTGAGTTGTATTTCTGCGTCAACTTTCGTGTTCTGCTTGTCAGAGACCACTGAACCGTTGGTTAATAATGGTTGTTCAGTCGTCTATGATGACGATAATAGTGGGCGTGACTTGAATTCCTGCGTCAACTTCCGTGTTCTGGTTGTCAGAGACCACTGAATCGCTGGTTGATAATGGTTGTGCAGTCGTCGATGATGACGATGGCGTGGACGTGACTTGTATTTCTGCGTAAACTTTCGTGTTCTGAACCGTTGCTGGATAATGGTTTCGCAGTCGACAAAGATGTCGATGGCGTCGGCGTGACTTGTATTTCTGCGTCCACTCACGTGTTCTGGTTATCACAATAATCTGACAGGTTCCTTGATAATGGTTGTTCAGTCGTCTATGATGACGATAATAGTGGGCGAGACTTGTATTTCTGCGTCAACTTTCGTGTTTTGGTTGTCAGAGATCACTGAACCGCTGGTTGATAATGGTTGTGCAGTCGTCGATGATGACGATGGCGTCGGCGTGACTTGTACTTCTGCGTCAACTTTCGTGTTCTGCTTGTCAGAGACCACTGAACCGTAGGTTGATAATGGTTGTTCAGTCGTCGATAATTACGATAACGTAAGCGTGACTTGTATTCCTGCGCCAACTTCCGTGTAATGGTTGTGAAGTCGTCAATGATGACGATGGCGCGGGCATGACTTGTATATCTGCGTCAACTTTCGTGTTCTGCATGTCAGAGACCACTGAACCGTTGGTTGATAATGGTTGTGCAGTCGTCGATGATGACGATAACGTGGGCGTGAGTTGTATTTCTGCGTCAACTTTCGTGTTCTGCTTGTCAGAGACCACTGAACCGTTGGTTGATAATGGTTGTTCAGTCGTCGATGATGACGATAACGTGGGCGTGAGTTGTATTTCTGTTTCAACTTTCGTGTTCTGCATGTCAGAGACCACTGAACCGTTGGTTGATAATGGTTGTTCAGTCGTCGATGATGACGATAACGTGGGCGTGAGTTGTATTTCTGCGTCAACTTTCGTGTTCTGCTTGTCAGAGACCACTGAACCGTTGGTTGATAATGGTTGTGCAGTCGTCGATGATGACGATAACGTGGGCGTGACTTGTATTTCTGTTTCAACTTTCGTGTTCTGCATGTCAGAGACCACTGAACCGTTGGTTGATAATGGTTGTTCAGTCGTCGATGATGACGATAACGTGGGCGTGAGTTGTATTTCTGCGTCAACTTTCGTGTTCTGCTTGTCAGAGACCACTGAACCGTTGGTTGATAATGGTTGTGCAGTCGTCGATGATGACGATAACGTGGGCGTGACTTGTATTTCTGCGTCAACTTTCGTGTTCTGCATGTCAGAGACCACTGAACCGTTGGTTGATAATGGTTGTTCAGTCGTCGATGATGACGATAACGTGGGCGTGAGTTGTATTTCTGCGTCAACTTTCGTGTTCTGCATGTCAGAGACCACTGAACCGTTGGTTGATAATGGTTGTTCAGTCGTCGATGATGACGATAACGTGGGCGTGAGTTGTATTTCTGCGTCAACTTTCGTGTTCTGCATGTCAGAGACCACTGAACCGTTGGTTGATAATGGTTGTTCAGTCGTCGATGATGACGATAACGTGGGCGTGACTTGTATTTCTGCGTCAACTTTCGTGTTCTGCATGTCAGAGACCACTGAACCGTTGGTTGATAATGGTTGTTCAGTCGTCGATGATGACGATAACGTGGGCGTGAGTTGTATTTCTGCGTCAACTTTCGTGTTCTGCATGTCAGAGACCACTGAACCGTTGGTTGATAATGGTTGTGCAGTCGTCGATGATGACGATAACGTGGGCGTGACTTGTATTTCTGCGTCAACTTTCGTGTTCTGCATGTCAGAGACCACTGAACCGTTGGTTGATAATGGTTGTTCAGTCGTCGATGATGACGATAACGTGGGCGTGAGTTGTATTTCTGCATCAACTTTCGTGTTCTGCTTGTCAGAGACCACTGAACCGTTGGTTGATAATGGTTGTGCAGTCGTCGATGATGACGATAACGTGGGCGTGAGTTGTATTTCTGCGTCAACTTTCGTGTTCTGCATGTCAGAGACCACTGAACCGTTGGTTGATAATGGTTGTGCAGTCGTCGATGATGACGATAACGTGGGCGTGAGTTGTATTTCTGCGTCAACTTTCGTGTTCTGCATGTCAGAGACCACTGAACTGTTGGTTGATAATGGTTGTGCAGTCGTCGATGATGACGATAACGTGGGCGTGAGTTGTATTTCTGCGTCAACTTTCGTGTTCTGCATGTCAGAGACCACTGAACCGTTGGTTGATAATGGTTGTGCAGTCGTCGATGATGACGATAACGTGGGCGTGAGTTGTATTTCTGCGTCAACTTTCGTGTTCTGCATGTCAGAGACCACTGAACCGCTGGTTGATAATGGTTGTTCAGTCGTCGATGATGACGATAACGTGGGCGTGAGTTGTATTTCTGCATCAACTTTCGTGTTCTGCATGTCAGAGACCACTGAACCGTTGGTTGATAATGGTTGTTCAGTCGTCGATGATGACGATAACGTGGGCGTGAGTTGTATTTCTGCGTCAACTTTCGTGTTCTGCATGTCAGAGACCACTGAACCGTTGGTTGATAATGGTTGTGCAGTCGTCGATGATGACGATAACGTGGGCGTGACTTGTATTTCTGCGTCAACTTTCGTGTTCTGCATGTCAGAGACCACTGAACCGTTGGTTGATAATGGTTGTTCAGTCGTCGATGATGACGATAACGTGGGCGTGAGTTGTATTTCTGCGTCAACTTTCGTGTTCTGCTTGTCAGAGACCACTGAACCGTTGGTTGATAATGGTTGTGCAGTCGTCGATGATGACGATAACGTGGGCGTGAGTTGTATTTCTGCGTCAACTTTCGTGTTCTGCATGTCAGAGACCACTGAACCGTTGGTTGATAATGGTTGTGCAGTCGTCGATGATGACGATAACGTGGGCGTGAGTTGTATTTCTGCGTCAACTTTCGTGTTCTGCATGTCAGAGACCACTGAACCGTTGGTTGATAATGGTTGTGCAGTCGTCGATGATGACGATAACGTGGGCGTGAGTTGTATTTCTGCGTCAACTTTCGTGTTCTGCATGTCAGAGACCACTGAACCGTTGGTTGATAATGGTTGTGCAGTCGTCGATGATGACGATAACGTGGGCGTGAGTTGTATTTCTGCGTCAACTTTCGTGTTCTGCATGTCAGAGACCACTGAACCGCTGGTTGATAATGGTTGTTCAGTCGTCGATGATGACGATAACGTGGGCGTGAGTTGTATTTCTGCATCAACTTTCGTGTTCTGCATGTCAGAGACCACTGAACCGTTGGTTGATAATGGTTGTTCAGTCGTCGATGATGACGATAACGTCGGCGTGACTTGTATTTCTGCGTCAACTTTCGTGTTCTGCATGTCAGAGACCACTGAACCGTTGGTTGATAATGGTTGTTCAGTCGTCGATGATGACGATAACGTGGGCGTGACTTATATTCCTGCGCCAACTTCCGTGTAATGGTTGTGAAGTCGTCAATGATGACGATGGCGCGGGCATGACTTGTATATCTGCGTCAACTTTCGTGTTCTGCATGTCAGAGACCACTGAACCGTTGGTTGATAATGGTTGTTCAGTCGTCGATGATGACGATAACGTAAGCGTGAATTGTATTCCTGCGCCAACTTCCGTGTAATGGTTGTGAAGTCGTCAATGATGACGATGGCGCGGGCATGACTTGTATATCTGCGTCAACTTTCGTGTTCTGCATGTCAGAGACCACTGAACCGTTGGTTGATAATGGTTGTTCAGTCGTCGATGATGACGATAACGTGGGCGTGAGTTGTATTTCTGCGTCAACTTTAGTGTTCTGATTGTAAAAGTCAACTGAACTGTTGGTTGATAATGGTTGTTCAGTCGTCTATGATGACGATAATAGTGGGCGTGACTTGTATTCCTGCGTCAACTTCCGTGTTCTGGTTGTCAGAGACCACTGAATCGCTGGTTGATAATGGTTGTGCAGTCGTCGATGATGACGATAACGTGGGCGTGACTTGTATTCCTTCGTCAACTTTAGTGTTCTGATTGTAAAAGTCAACTGAACTGTTGGTTGATAATGGTTGTTCAGTCGTCTATGATGACGATAATAGTGGGCGTGACTTGTATTCCTGCATCAACTTCCGTGTTCTGGTTGTCAGAGACCACTGAATCGCTGGTTGATAATGGTTGTGCAGTCGTCGATGATGACGATAACGTGGGCGTGACTTGTATTTCTGCGTCAACTTTCGTGTTCTGCATGTCAGAGACCACAGAACCGTTGGTTGATAATGGTTGTTCAGTCGTCGATGATGACGATAACGTGGGCGTGAGTTGTATTTCTGCGTCAACTTTCGTGTTCTGCATGTCAGAGACCACTGAACCGTTGGTTGATAATGGTTGTGCAGTCGTCGATGATGACGATAACGTGGGCGTGAGTTGTATTTCTGCGTCAACTTTCGTGTTCTGCATGTCAGAGACCACTGAACCGTTGGTTGATAATGGTTGTGCAGTCGTCGATGATGACGATAACGAGGGCGTGACTTGTATTTCTGCGTCAACTTTCGTGCTCTGCATGTCAGAGACCACTGAACCGTTGGTTGATAATGGTTGTTCAGTCGTCGATGATGACGATAACGTGGGCGTGAGTTGTATTTCTGCGTCAACTTTCCTGTTCTGCATGTCAGAGACCACTGAACCGCTGGTTGATAATGGTTGTGCAGTCGTCGATGATGACGATAACGTGGGCGTGACTTGTATTTCTGCGTCAACTTTCGTGTTCTGCATGTCAGAGACCACTGAACCGCTGGTTGATAATGGTTGTTCAGTCGTCGATGATGACGATAATGTGGGCGTGACTTGTATTTCTGCGTCAACTTTCGTGTTCTGCATGTCAGAGACCACTGAACCGTTGGTTGATAATGGTTGTGCAGTCGTCGATGATGACGATAACGTGGGCGTGAGTTGTATTTCTGCGTCAACTTTCGTGTTCTGCATGTCAGAGACCACTGAAACGCTGGTTGATAATGGTTGTTCAGTCGTCGATGATGACGATAACGTGGGCGTGAGTTGTATTTCTGCGTCAACTTTCGTGTTCTGCATGTCAGAGACCACTGAACCGCTGGTTGATAATGGTTGTTCAGTCGTCGATGATGACGATAACGTGGGCGTGACTTGTATTTCTGCGTCAACTTTCGTGTTCTGCATGTCAGAGACCACTGAACCGTTGGTTGATAATGGTTGTTCAGTCGTCGATGATGACGATAACGTGGGCGTGACTTGTATTTCTGCGTCAACTTTCGTGTTCTGCATGTCAGAGACCACTGAACCGTTGGTTGATAATGGTTGTTCAGTCGTCGATGATGACGATAACGTGGGCGTGAGTTGTATTTCTGCGTCAACTTTCGTGTTCTGCATGTCAGAGACCACTGAACCGTTGGTTGATAATGGTTGTGCAGTCGTCGATGATGACGATAACGTGGGCGTGACTTGTATTTCTGCGTCAACTTTCGTGTTCTGCATGTCAGAGACCACTGAACCGTTGGTTGATAATGGTTGTTCAGTCGTCGATGATGACGATAACGTGGGCGTGAGTTGTATTTCTGCGTCAACTTTCGTGTTCTGCTTGTCAGAGACCACTGAACCGTTGGTTGATAATGGTTGTGCAGTCGTCGATGATGACGATAACGTGGGCGTGACTTGTATTTCTGCGTCAACTTTCGTGTTCTGCATGTCAGAGACCACTGAACCGTTGGTTGATAATGGTTGTTCAGTCGTCGATGATGACGATAACGTGGGCGTGAGTTGTATTTCTGCGTCAACTTTCGTGTTCTGCATGTCAGAGACCACTGAACCGCTGGTTGATAATGGTTGTGCAGTCGTCGATGATGACGATAACGTGGGCGTGACTTGTATTTCTGCGTCAACTTTCGTGTTCTGCTTGTCAGAGACCACTGAACCGTTGGTTGATAATGGTTGTTCAGTCGTCGATGATGACGATAACGTGGGCGTGAGTTGTATTTCTGCGTCAACTTTCGTGTTCTGCATGTCAGAGACCACTGAACCGTTGGTTGATAATGGTTGTGCAGTCGTCGATGATGACGATAACGTGGGCGTGACTTGTATTTCTGCGTCAACTTTCGTGTTCTGCATGTCAGAGACCACTGAACCGTTGGTTGATAATGGTTGTTCAGTCGTCGATGATGACGATAACGTGGGCGTGAGTTGTATTTCTGCGTCAACTTTCGTGTTCTGCATGTCAGAGACCACTGAACCGCTGGTTGATAATGGTTGTGCAGTCGTCGATGATGACGATAACGTGGGCGTGACTTGTATTTCTGCGTCAACTTTCGTGTTCTGCATGTCAGAGACCACTGAACCGCTGGTTGATAATGGTTGTTCAGTCGTCGATGATGACGATAACGTGGGCGTGAGTTGTATTTCTGCGTCAACTTTCGTGTTCTGCATGTCAGAGACCACTGAACCGTTGGTTGATAATGGTTGTGCAGTCGTCGATGATGACGATAACGTGGGCGTGAGTTGTATTTCTGCGTCAACTTTCGTGTTCTGCATGTCAGAGACCACTGAACCGCTGGTTGATAATGGTTGTTCATTCGTCGATGATGACGATAACGTGGGCGTGAGTTGTATTTCTGCGTCAACTTTCGTGTTCTGCATGTCAGAGACCACTGAACCGCTGGTTGATAATGGTTGTTCAGTCGTCGATGATGACGATAACGTGGGCGTGACTTGTATTTCTGCGTCAACTTTCGTGTTCTGCATGTCAGAGACCACTGAACCGTTGGTTGATAATGGTTGTTCAGTCGTCGATGATGACGATAACGTGGGCGTGACTTGTATTTCTGCGTCAACTTTCGTGTTCTGCATGTCAGAGACCACTGAACCGTTGGTTGATAATGGTTGTTCAGTCGTCGATGATGACGATAACGTGGGCGTGAGTTGTATTTCTGCGTCAACTTTCGTGTTCTGCATGTCAGAGACCACTGAACCGTTGGTTGATAATGGTTGTGCAGTCGTCGATGATGACGATAACGTGGGCGTGACTTGTATTTCTGCGTCAACTTTCGTGTTCTGCATGTCAGAGACCACTGAACCGTTGGTTGATAATGGTTGTTCAGTCGTCGATGATGACGATAACGTGGGCGTGAGTTGTATTTCTGCGTCAACTTTCGTGTTCTGCTTGTCAGAGACCACTGAACCGTTGGTTGATAATGGTTGTGCAGTCGTCGATGATGACGATAACGTGGGCGTGACTTGTATTTCTGCGTCAACTTTCGTGTTCTGCATGTCAGAGACCACTGAACCGTTGGTTGATAATGGTTGTTCAGTCGTCGATGATGACGATAACGTGGGCGTGAGTTGTATTTCTGCGTCAACTTTCGTGTTCTGCTTGTCAGAGACCACTAAACAGTTGGTTGATAATGGTTGTTCAGTCGTCTATGATGACGATAATAGTGGGCGTGACTTGTATTCCTGCGTCAACTTCCGTGTTCTGGTTGTCAGAGACCACTGAATCGCTGGTTGATAATGGTTGTGCAGTCGTCGATGATGACGATGGCGTGGACGTGACTTGTATTTCTGCGTAAACTTTCGTGTTCTGAACCGTTGCTGGATAATGGTTTCGCAGTCGACAAAGATGTCGATGGCGTCGGCGTGACTTGTATTTCTGCGTCCACTCACGTGTTCTGGTTATCACAATAATCTGACAGGTTCCTTGATAATGGTTGTTCAGTCGTCTATGATGACGATAATAGTGGGCGAGACTTGTATTTCTGCGTCAACTTTCGTGTTTTGGTTGTCAGAGATCACTGAACCGCTGGTTGATAATGGTTGTGCAGTCGTCGATGATGACGATGGCGTCGGCGTGACTTGTACTTCTGAGTCAACTTTCGTGTTCTGCTTGTCAGAGACCACTGAACCGTAGGTTGATAATGGTTGTTCAGTCGTCGATAATTACGATAACGTAAGCGTGACTTGTATTCCTGCGCCAACTTCCGTGTAATGGTTGTGAAGTCGTCAATGATGACGATGGCGCGGGCATGACTTGTATATCTGCGTCAACTTTCGTGTTCTGCATGTCAGAGACCACTGAACCGTTGGTTGATAATGGTTGTTCAGTCGTCGATGATGACGATAACGTGGGCGTGACTTATATTCCTGCGCCAACTTCCGTGTAATGGTTGTGAAGTCGTCAATGATGACGATGGCGCGGGCATGACTTGTATATCTGCGTCAACTTTCGTGTTCTGCATGTCAGAGACCACTGAACCGTTGGTTAATAATGGTTGTTCAGTCGTCGATGATGACGATAACGTGGGCGTGAGTTGTATTTCTGCGTCAACTTTCGTGTTCTGCTTGTCAGAGACCACTGAACCGTTGGTTGATAATGGTTGTGCAGTCGTCGATGATGACGATAACGTGGGCGTGACTTGTATTTCTGCGTCAACTTTCGTGTTCTGCATGTCAGAGACCACTGAACCGTTGGTTGATAATGGTTGTTCAGTCGTCGATGATGACGATAACGTGGGCGTGAGTTGTATTTCTGCGTCAACTTTCGTGTTCTGCATGTCAGAGACCACTGAACCGTTGGTTGATAATGGTTGTGCAGTCGTCGATGATGACGATAACGTGGGCGTGAGTTGTATTTCTGCGTCAACTTTCGTGTTCTGCATGTCAGAGACCACTGAACCGTTGGTTGATAATGGTTGTGCAGTCGTCGATGATGACGATAACGTGGGCGTGACTTGTATTTCTGCGTCAACTTTCGTGCTCTGCATGTCAGAGACCACTGAACCGTTGGTTGATAATGGTTGTTCAGTCGTCGATGATGACGATAACGTGGGCGTGAGTTGTATTTCTGCGTCAACTTTCGTGTTCTGCATGTCAGAGACCACTGAACCGCTGGTTGATAATGGTTGTGCAGTCGTCGATGATGACGATAACGTGGGCGTGACTTGTATTTCTGCGTCAACTTTCGTGTTCTGCATGTCAGAGACCACTGAACCGCTGGTTGATAATGGTTGTTCAGTCGTCGATGATGACGATAACGTGGGCGTGACTTGTATTTCTGCGTCAACTTTCGTGTTCTGCATGTCAGAGACCACTGAACCGTTGGTTGATAATGGTTGTGCAGTCGTCGATGATGACGATAACGTGGGCGTGAGTTGTATTTCTGCGTCAACTTTCGTGTTCTGCATGTCAGAGACCACTGAACCGCTGGTTGATAATGGTTGTTCAGTCGTCGATGATGACGATAACGTGGGCGTGACTTGTATTTCTGCGTCAACTTTCGTGTTCTGCATGTCAGAGACCACTGAACCGTTGGTTGATAATGGTTGTTCAGTCGTCGATGATGACGATAACGTGGGCGTGACTTGTATTTCTGCGTCAACTTTCGTGTTCTGCATGTCAGAGACCACTGAACCGTTGGTTGATAATGGTTGTTCAGTCGTCGATGATGACGATAACGTGGGCGTGAGTAGTATTTCTGCGTCAACTTTCGTGTTCTGCATGTCAGAGACCACTGAACCGTTGGTTGATAATGGTTGTGCAGTCGTCGATGATGACGATAACGTGGGCGTGACTTGTATTTCTGCGTCAACTTTCGTGTTCTGCATGTCAGAGACCACTGAACCGTTGGTTGATAATGGTTGTTCAGTCGTCGATGATGACGATAACGTGGGCGTGAGTTGTATTTCTGCGTCAACTTTCGTGTTCTGCTTGTCAGAGACCACTGAACCGTTGGTTGATAATGGTTGTGCAGTCGTCGATGATGACGATAACGTGGGCGTGACTTGTATTTCTGCGTCAACTTTCGTGTTCTGCATGTCAGAGACCACTGAACCGTTGGTTGATAATGGTTGTTCAGTCGTCGATGATGACGATAACGTGGGCGTGAGTTGTATTTCTGCGTCAACTTTCGTGTTCTGCATGTCAGAGACCACTGAACCGTTGGTTGATAATGGTTGTGCAGTCGTCGATGATGACGATAACGTGGGCGTGACTTGTATTTCTGCGTCAACTTTCGTGTTCTGCATGTCAGAGACCACTGAACCGTTGGTTGATAATGGTTGTGCAGTCGTCGATGATGACGATAACGTGGGCGTGACTTGTATTTCTGCGTCAACTTTCGTGTTCTGCATGTCAGAGACCACTGAACCGTTGGTTGATAATGGTTGTGCAGTCGTCGATGATGACGATAACGTGGGCGTGAGTTGTATTTCTGCGTCAACTTTCGTGTTCTGCATGTCAGAGACCACTGAACCGTTGGTTGATAATGGTTGTGCAGTCGTCGATGATGACGATAACGTGGGCGTGACTTGTATTTCTGCGTCAACTTTCGTGTTCTGCATGTCAGAGACCACTGAACCGTTGGTTGATAATGGTTGTTCAGTCGTCGATGATGACGATAACGTGGGCGTGAGTTGTATTTCTGCGTCAACTTTCGTGTTCTGCATGTCAGAGACCACTGAACCGCTGGTTGATAATGGTTGTGCAGTCGTCGATGATGACGATAACGTGGGCGTGACTTGTATTTCTGCGTCAACTTTCGTGTTCTGCATGTCAGAGACCACTGAACCGCTGGTTGATAATGGTTGTTCAGTCGTCGATGATGACGATAACGTGGGCGTGAGTTGTATTTCTGCGTCAACTTTCGTGTTCTGCATGTCAGAGACCACTGAACCGTTGGTTGATAATGGTTGTGCAGTCGTCGATTATGACGATAACGTGGGCGTGAGTTGTATTTCTGCGTCAACTTTCGTGTTCTGCATGTCAGAGACCACTGAACCGCTGGTTGATAATGGTTGTTCAGTCGTCGATGATGACGATAACGTGGGCGTGAGTTGTATTTCTGCGTCAACTTTATGTTCTGCATGTCAGAGACCACTGAACCGCTGGTTGATAATGGTTGTTCAGTCGTCGATGATGACGATAACGTGGGCGTGACTTGTATTTCTGCGTCAACTTTCGTGTTCTGCATGTCAGAGACCACTGAACCGTTGGTTGATAATGGTTGTTCAGTCGTCGATGATGACGATAACGTGGGCGTGACTTGTATTTCTGCGTCAACTTTCGTGTTCTGCATGTCAGAGACCACTGAACCGTTGGTTGATAATGGTTGTTCAGTCGTCGATGATGACGATAACGTGGGCGTGAGTTGTATTTCTGCGTCAACTTTCGTGTTCTGCATGTCAGAGACCACTGAACCGTTGGTTGATAATGGTTGTGCAGTCGTCGATGATGACGATAACGTGGGCGTGACTTGTATTTCTGCGTCAACTTTCGTGTTCTGCATGTCAGAGACCACTGAACCGTTGGTTGATAATGGTTGTTCAGTCGTCGATGATGACGATAACGTGGGCGTGAGTTGTATTTCTGCGTCAACTTTCGTGTTCTGCTTGTCAGAGACCACTGAACCGTTGGTTGATAATGGTTGTGCAGTCGTCGATGATGACGATAACGTGGGCGTGACTTGTATTTCTGCGTCAACTTTCGTGTTCTGCATGTCAGAGACCACTGAACCGTTGGTTGATAATGGTTGTTCAGTCGTCGATGATGACGATAACGTGGGCGTGAGTTGTATTTCTGCGTCAACTTTCGTGTTCTGCTTGTCAGAGACCACTGAACCGTTGGTTGATAATGGTTGTTCAGTCGTCTATGATGACGATAATAGTGGGCGTGACTTGTATTCCTGCGTCAACTTCCGTGTTCTGGTTGTCAGAGACCACTGAATCGCTGGTTGATAATGGTTGTGCAGTCGTCGATGATGACGATGGCGTGGACGTGACTTGTATTTCTGCGTAAACTTTCGTGTTCTGAACCGTTGCTGGATAATGGTTTCGCAGTCGACAAAGATGTCGATGGCGTCGGCGTGACTTGTATTTCTGCGTCCACTCACGTGTTCTGGTTATCACAATAATCTGACAGGTTCCTTGATAATGGTTGTTCAGTCGTCTATGATGACGATAATAGTGGGCGAGACTTGTATTTCTGCGTCAACTTTCGTGTTTTGGTTGTCAGAGATCACTGAACCGCTGGTTGATAATGGTTGTGAAGTCGTCAATGATGACGATGGCGCGGGCATGACTTGTATATCTGCGTCAACTTTCGTGTTCTGCATGTCAGAGAACACTGAACCGTTGGTTGATAATGGTTGTGCAGTCGTCGATGATGACGATAACGTGGGCGTGACTTGTATTCCTTCGTCAACTTCCGTGTTCTGCATGTCAGAGACCACTGAACCGTTGGTTGATAATGGTTGTGCAGTCGTCGATGATGACGATAACGTGGGCGTGAGTTGTATTTCTGCGTCAACTTTCGTGTTCTGCTTGTCAGAGACCACTGAACCGCTGGTTGATAATGGTTGTGCAGTCGTCGATGATGACGATAACGTGGGCGTGAGTTGTATTTCTGCGTCAACTTTCGTGTTCTGATTGTAAAAGTCAACTGAACTGTTGGTTGATAATCGTTGTTCAGTCGTCTATGATGACGATAATAGTGGGCGTGACTTGTATTCCTGCGTCAACTTCCGTGTTCTGCTTGTCAGAGACCACTGAATCGCTGGTTGATAATGGTTGTGCAGTCGTCGATGATGACGATAACGTGGGCGTGACTTGTATTCCTTCGTCAACTTTAGTGTTCTGATTGTAAAAGTCAACTGAACTGTTGGTTGATAATGGTTGTTCAGTCGTCTATGATGACGATAATAGTGGGCGTGACTTGTATTCCTGCGTCAACTTCCGTGTTCTGGTTGTCAGAGACCACTGAATCGCTGGTTGATAATGGTTGTGCAGTCGTCGATGATGGCGATGGCGTGGGCGTGACTTGTATTCCTTCGTCAACTTTCGTGTTCTGCATGTCAGAGACCACTGAATCGCTGGTTGATAATGGTTGTGCAGTCGTCGATGATGACGATAACGTGGGCGTGACTTGTATTCCTTCGTCAACTTTCGTGTTCTGCATGTCAGAGACCACTGAATCGCTGGTTGATAATGGTTGTGCAGTCGTCGATGATGACGATGGCGTGGACGTGACTTGTATTTCTGCGTAAACTTTCGTGTTCTGAACCGTTGCTGGATAATGGTTTCGCAGTCGACAAAGATGTCGATGGCGTGGGCCTGACTTGTATTCCTTCGTCAACTTTCGTGTTCTGCATGTCAGAGACCACTGAATCGCTGGTTGATAATGGTTGTGCAGTCGTCGATGATGACGATAACGTGGGCGTGACTTGTATTCCTGCGTCAACTTCCGTGTTCTGGTTGTCAGAGACCACTGAATCGCTGGTTGATAATGGTTGTGCAGTCGTCGATGATGACGATGGCGTGGGCGTGACTTGTATTCCTTCGTCAACTTTCGTGTTCTGCATGTCAGAGACCACTGAACTGTTGGTTGATAATGGTTGTTCAGTCGTCTATGATGACGATAATAGTGGGCGTGACTTGTATTCCTGCGTCAACTTCCGTGTTCTGGTTGTCAGAGACCACTGAATCGCTGGTTGATAATGGTTGTGCAGTCGTCGATGATGACGATGGCGTGGGCGTGACTTGTATTCCTTCGTCAACTTTCGTGTTCTGCATGTCAGAGACCACTGAATCGCTGGTTGATAATGGTTGTGCAGTCGTCGATGATGACGATAACGTGGGCGTGACTTGTATTCCTTCGTCAACTTTCGTGTTCTGCATGTCAGAGACCACTGAATCGCTGGTTGATAATGGTTGTGCAGTCGTCGATGATGACGATGGCGTGGACGTGACTTGTATTTCTGCGTAAAATTTCGTGTTCTGAACCGTTGCTGGATAATGGTTTCGCAGTCGACAAAGATGTCGATGGCGTCGGCGTGACTTGTATTCCTTCGTCAACTTTCGTGTTCTGCATGTCAGAGACCACTGAATCGCTGGTTGATAATGGTTGTGCAGTCGTCGATGATGACGATAACGTGGGCGTGACTTGTATTCCTTCGTCAACTTTCGTGTTCTGCATGTCAGAGACCACTGAATCGCTGGTTGATAATGGTTGTGCAGTCGTCGATGATGACGATAACGTGGGCGTGCGTTATATTTCTGCGTCAACTTTCGTGTTCTGCATGTCAGAGACCACTGAACCGTTGGTTGATAATGGTTGTGCAGTCGTCGATGATGACGATAACGTGGGTTTGACTTGTATTTCTGCGTCAACTTTCGTGTTCTGCATGTCAGAGACCACTGAACCGTAGGTTGATAATGGTTGTGCAGTCGTCGATGATGACGATAACGTGGGCGTGACTTGTATTTCTGCGTCAACTTTCGTGTTCTGCATGTCAGAGACCACTGAACCGTTGGTTGATAATGGTTGTTCAGTCGTCGATGATGACGATAACGTGGGCGTGAGTTGTATTTCTGCGTCAACTTTCGTGTTCTGCATGTCAGAGACCACTGAACCGCTGGTTGATAATGGTTGTGCAGTCGTCGATGATGACGATAACGTGGGCGTGACTTGTATTTCTGCGTCAACTTTCGTGTTCTGCATGTCAGAGACCACTGAACCGTTGGTTGATAATGGTTGTTCAGTCGTCGATGATGACGATAACGTGGGCGTGAGTTGTATTTCTGCGCCAACTTTCGTGTTCTGCTTGTCAGAGACTACTGAACCGTTGGTTGATAATGGTTGTGCAGTCGTCGATGATGACGATAACGTGGGCGTGACTTGTATTTCTGCGTCAACTTTCGTGTTCTGCATGTCAGAGACCACTGAACCGTTGGTTGATAATGGTTGTTCAGTCGTCGATGATGACGATAACGTGGGCGTGAGTTGTATTTCTGCGTCAACTTTCGTGTTCTGCTTGTCAGAGACCACTGAACCGTTGGTTGATAATGGTTGTTCAGTCGTCTATGATGACGATAATAGTGGGCGTGACTTGTATTCCTGCGTCAACTTCCGTGTTCTGGTTGTCAGAGACCACTGAATCGCTGGTTGATAATGGTTGTGCAGTCGTCGATGATGACGATGGCGTGGACGTGACTTGTATTTCTGCGTAAACTTTCGTGTTCTGAACCGTTGCTGGATAATGGTTTCGCAGTCGACAAAGATGTCGATGGCGTCGGCGTGACTTGTATTTCTGCGTCCACTCACGTGTTCTGGTTATCACAATAATCTGACAGGTTCCTTGATAATGGTTGTTCAGTCGTCTATGATGACGATAATAGTGGGCGTGACTTGTATTCCTGCGTCAACTTCCGTGTTCTGGTTGTCAGAGACCACTGAATCGCTGGTTGATAATGGTTGTGCAGTCGTCGATGATGACGATGGCGTGGACGTGACTTGTATTTCTGCGTAAACTTTCGTGTTCTGAACCGTTGCTGGATAATGGTTTCGCAGTCGACAAAGATGTCGATGGCGTCGGCGTGACTTGTATTTCTGCGTCCACTCACGTGTTCTGGTTATCACAATAATCTGACCGGTTCCTTGATAATGGTTGTTCAGTCGTCTATGATGACGATAATAGTGGGCGTGACTTGTATTCCTGCGTCAACTTCCGTGTTCTGGTAGTCAGAGACCACTGAATCGCTGGTTGATAATGGTTGTGCAGTCGTCGATGATGACGATGGCGTGGGCCTGACTTGTATTCCTTCGTCAACTTTCGTGTTCTGCATGTCAGAGACCACTGAATCGCTGGTTGATAATGGTTGTGCAGTCGTCGATGATGACGATAACGTGGGCGTGACTTGTATTCCTGCGTCAACTTCCGTGTTCTGGTTGTCAGAGACCACTGAATCGCTGGTTGATAATGGTTGTGCAGTCGTCGATGATGACGATGGCGTGGGCGTGACTTGTATTCCTTCGTCAACTTTCGTGTTCTGCATGTCAGAGACCACTGAACTGTTGGTTGATAATGGTTGTTCAGTCGTCTATGATGACGATAATAGTGGGCGTGACTTGTATTCCTGCGTCAACTTCCGTGTTCTGGTTGTCAGAGACCACTGAATCGCTGGTTGATAATGGTTGTGCAGTCGTCGATGATGACGATGGCGTGGGCGTGACTTGTATTCCTTCGTCAACTTTCGTGTTCTGCATGTCAGAGACCACTGAATCGCTGGTTGATAATGGTTGTGCAGTCGTCGATGATGACGATAACGTGGGCGTGACTTGTATTCCTTCGTCAACTTTCGTGTTCTGCATGTCAGAGACCACTGAATCGCTGGTTGATAATGGTTGTGCAGTCGTCGATGATGACGATGGCGTGGACGTGACTTGTATTTCTGCGTAAAATTTCGTGTTCTGAACCGTTGCTGGATAATGGTTTCGCAGTCGACAAAGATGTCGATGGCGTCGGCGTGACTTGTATTCCTTCGTCAACTTTCGTGTTCTGCATGTCAGAGACCACTGAATCGCTGGTTGATAATGGTTGTGCAGTCGTCGATGATGACGATAACGTGGGCGTGACTTGTATTCCTTCGTCAACTTTCGTGTTCTGCATGTCAGAGACCACTGAATCGCTGGTTGATAATGGTTGTGCAGTCGTCGATGATGACGATAACGTGGGCGTGAGTTATATTTCTGCGTCAACTTTCGTGTTCTGCATGTCAGAGACCACTGAACCGTTGGTTGATAATGGTTGTGCAGTCGTCGATGATGACGATAACGTGGGTTTGACTTGTATTTCTGCGTCAACTTTCGTGTTCTGCATGTCAGAGACCACTGAACCGTAGGTTGATAATGGTTGTGCAGTCGTCGATGATGACGATAACGTGGGCGTGACTTGTATTTCTGCGTCAACTTTCGTGTTCTGCTTGTCAGAGACTACTGAACCGTTGGTTGATAATGGTTGTGCAGTCGTCGATGATGACGATAACGTGGGCGTGACTTGTATTTCTGCGTCAACTTTCGTGTTCTGCATGTCAGAGACCACTGAACCGTTGGTTGATAATGGTTGTTCAGTCGTCGATGATGGCGATGGCGTGGGCGTGACTTGTATTCCTTCGTCAACTTTCGTGTTCTGCATGTCAGAGACCACTGAATCGCTGGTTGATAATGGTTGTGCAGTCGTCGATGATGACGATAACGTGGGCGTGACTTGTATTCCTTCGTCAACTTTCGTGTTCTGCATGTCAGAGACCACTGAATCGCTGGTTGATAATGGTTGTGCAGTCGTCGATGATGACGATGGCGTGGACGTGACTTGTATTTCTGCGTAAACTTTCGTGTTCTGAACCGTTGCTGGATAATGGTTTCGCAGTCGACAAAGATGTCGATGGCGTGGGCCTGACTTGTATTCCTTCGTCAACTTTCGTGTTCTGCATGTCAGAGACCACTGAATCGCTGGTTGATAATGGTTGTGCAGTCGTCGATGATGACGATAACGTGGGCGTGACTTGTATTCCTGCGTCAACTTCCGTGTTCTGGTTGTCAGAGACCACTGAATCGCTGGTTGATAATGGTTGTGCAGTCGTCGATGATGACGATGGCGTGGGCGTGACTTGTATTCCTTCGTCAACTTTCGTGTTCTGCATGTCAGAGACCACTGAACTGTTGGTTGATAATGGTTGTTCAGTCGTCTATGATGACGATAATAGTGGGCGTGACTTGTATTCCTGCGTCAACTTCCGTGTTCTGGTTGTCAGAGACCACTGAATCGCTGGTTGATAATGGTTGTGCAGTCGTCGATGATGACGATGGCGTGGGCGTGACTTGTATTCCTTCGTCAACTTTCGTGTTCTGCATGTCAGAGACCACTGAATCGCTGGTTGATAATGGTTGTGCAGTCGTCGATGATGACGATAACGTGGGCGTGACTTGTATTCCTTCGTCAACTTTCGTGTTCTGCATGTCAGAGACCACTGAATCGCTGGTTGATAATGGTTGTGCAGTCGTCGATGATGACGATGGCGTGGACGTGACTTGTATTTCTGCGTAAAATTTCGTGTTCTGAACCGTTGCTGGATAATGGTTTCGCAGTCGACAAAGATGTCGATGGCGTCGGCGTGACTTGTATTCCTTCGTCAACTTTCGTGTTCTGCATGTCAGAGACCACTGAATCGCTGGTTGATAATGGTTGTGCAGTCGTCGATGATGACGATAACGTGGGCGTGACTTGTATTCCTTCGTCAACTTTCGTGTTCTGCATGTCAGAGACCACTGAATCGCTGGTTGATAATGGTTGTGCAGTCGTCGATGATGACGATAACGTGGGCGTGCGTTATATTTCTGCGTCAACTTTCGTGTTCTGCATGTCAGAGACCACTGAACCGTTGGTTGATAATGGTTGTGCAGTCGTCGATGATGACGATAACGTGGGTTTGACTTGTATTTCTGCGTCAACTTTCGTGTTCTGCATGTCAGAGACCACTGAACCGTAGGTTGATAATGGTTGTGCAGTCGTCGATGATGACGATAACGTGGGCGTGACTTGTATTTCTGCGTCAACTTTCGTGTTCTGCATGTCAGAGACCACTGAACCGTTGGTTGATAATGGTTGTTCAGTCGTCGATGATGACGATAACGTGGGCGTGAGTTGTATTTCTGCGTCAACTTTCGTGTTCTGCATGTCAGAGACCACTGAACCGCTGGTTGATAATGGTTGTGCAGTCGTCGATGATGACGATAACGTGGGCGTGACTTGTATTTCTGCGTCAACTTTCGTGTTCTGCATGTCAGAGACCACTGAACCGTTGGTTGATAATGGTTGTTCAGTCGTCGATGATGACGATAACGTGGGCGTGAGTTGTATTTCTGCGCCAACTTTCGTGTTCTGCTTGTCAGAGACTACTGAACCGTTGGTTGATAATGGTTGTGCAGTCGTCGATGATGACGATAACGTGGGCGTGACTTGTATTTCTGCGTCAACTTTCGTGTTCTGCATGTCAGAGACCACTGAACCGTTGGTTGATAATGGTTGTTCAGTCGTCGATGATGACGATAACGTGGGCGTGAGTTGTATTTCTGCGTCAACTTTCGTGTTCTGCTTGTCAGAGACCACTGAACCGTTGGTTGATAATGGTTGTTCAGTCGTCTATGATGACGATAATAGTGGGCGTGACTTGTATTCCTGCGTCAACTTCCGTGTTCTGGTTGTCAGAGACCACTGAATCGCTGGTTGATAATGGTTGTGCAGTCGTCGATGATGACGATGGCGTGGACGTGACTTGTATTTCTGCGTAAACTTTCGTGTTCTGAACCGTTGCTGGATAATGGTTTCGCAGTCGACAAAGATGTCGATGGCGTCGGCGTGACTTGTATTTCTGCGTCCACTCACGTGTTCTGGTTATCACAATAATCTGACAGGTTCCTTGATAATGGTTGTTCAGTCGTCTATGATGACGATAATAGTGGGCGTGACTTGTATTCCTGCGTCAACTTCCGTGTTCTGGTTGTCAGAGACCACTGAATCGCTGGTTGATAATGGTTGTGCAGTCGTCGATGATGACGATGGCGTGGACGTGACTTGTATTTCTGCGTAAACTTTCGTGTTCTGAACCGTTGCTGGATAATGGTTTCGCAGTCGACAAAGATGTCGATGGCGTCGGCGTGACTTGTATTTCTGCGTCCACTCACGTGTTCTGGTTATCACAATAATCTGACCGGTTCCTTGATAATGGTTGTTCAGTCGTCTATGATGACGATAATAGTGGGCGTGACTTGTATTCCTGCGTCAACTTCCGTGTTCTGGTAGTCAGAGACCACTGAATCGCTGGTTGATAATGGTTGTGCAGTCGTCGATGATGACGATGGCGTGGGCCTGACTTGTATTCCTTCGTCAACTTTCGTGTTCTGCATGTCAGAGACCACTGAATCGCTGGTTGATAATGGTTGTGCAGTCGTCGATGATGACGATAACGTGGGCGTGACTTGTATTCCTGCGTCAACTTCCGTGTTCTGGTTGTCAGAGACCACTGAATCGCTGGTTGATAATGGTTGTGCAGTCGTCGATGATGACGATGGCGTGGGCGTGACTTGTATTCCTTCGTCAACTTTCGTGTTCTGCATGTCAGAGACCACTGAACTGTTGGTTGATAATGGTTGTTCAGTCGTCTATGATGACGATAATAGTGGGCGTGACTTGTATTCCTGCGTCAACTTCCGTGTTCTGGTTGTCAGAGACCACTGAATCGCTGGTTGATAATGGTTGTGCAGTCGTCGATGATGACGATGGCGTGGGCGTGACTTGTATTCCTTCGTCAACTTTCGTGTTCTGCATGTCAGAGACCACTGAATCGCTGGTTGATAATGGTTGTGCAGTCGTCGATGATGACGATAACGTGGGCGTGACTTGTATTCCTTCGTCAACTTTCGTGTTCTGCATGTCAGAGACCACTGAATCGCTGGTTGATAATGGTTGTGCAGTCGTCGATGATGACGATGGCGTGGACGTGACTTGTATTTCTGCGTAAAATTTCGTGTTCTGAACCGTTGCTGGATAATGGTTTCGCAGTCGACAAAGATGTCGATGGCGTCGGCGTGACTTGTATTCCTTCGTCAACTTTCGTGTTCTGCATGTCAGAGACCACTGAATCGCTGGTTGATAATGGTTGTGCAGTCGTCGATGATGACGATAACGTGGGCGTGACTTGTATTCCTTCGTCAACTTTCGTGTTCTGCATGTCAGAGACCACTGAATCGCTGGTTGATAATGGTTGTGCAGTCGTCGATGATGACGATAACGTGGGCGTGAGTTATATTTCTGCGTCAACTTTCGTGTTCTGCATGTCAGAGACCACTGAACCGTTGGTTGATAATGGTTGTGCAGTCGTCGATGATGACGATAACGTGGGTTTGACTTGTATTTCTGCGTCAACTTTCGTGTTCTGCATGTCAGAGACCACTGAACCGTAGGTTGATAATGGTTGTGCAGTCGTCGATGATGACGATAACGTGGGCGTGACTTGTATTTCTGCGTCAACTTTCGTGTTCTGCATGTCAGAGACCACTGAACCGTTGGTTGATAATGGTTGTTCAGTCGTCGATGATGACGATAACGTGGGCGTGAGTTGTATTTCTGCGTCAACTTTCGTGTTCTGCATGTCAGAGACCACTGAACCGCTGGTTGATAATGGTTGTGCAGTCGTCGATGATGACGATAACGTGGGCGTGACTTGTATTTCTGCGTCAACTTTCGTGTTCTGCATGTCAGAGACCACTGAACCGCTGGTTGATAATGGTTGTTCAGTCGTCGATGATGACGATAACGTGGGCGTGAGTTGTATTTCTGCGTCAACTTTCGTGTTCTGCATGTCAGAGACCACTGAACCGTTGGTTGATAATGGTTGTGCAGTCGTCGATGATGACGATAACGTGGGCGTGAGTTGTATTTCTGCGTCAACTTTCGTGTTCTGCATGTCAGAGACCACTGAACCGCTGGTTGATAATGGTTGTTCAGTCGTCGATGATGACGATAACGTGGGCGTGAGTTGTATTTCTGCGTCAACTTTATGTTCTGCATGTCAGAGACCACTGAACCGCTGGTTGATAATAGTTGTTCAGTCGTCGATGATGACGATAACGTGGGCGTGACTTGTATTTCTGCGTCAACTTTCGTGTTCTGCATGTCAGAGACCACTGAACCGTTGGTTGATAATGGTTGTTCAGTCGTCGATGATGACGATAACGTGGGCGTGACTTGTATTTCTGCGTCAACTTTCGTGTTCTGCATGTCAGAGACCACTGAACCGTTGGTTGATAATGGTTGTTCAGTCGTCGATGATGACGATAACGTGGGCGTGACTTGTATTTCTGCGTCAACTTTCGTGTTCTGCATGTCAGAGACCACTGAACCGTTGGTTGATAATGGTTGTGCAGTCGTCGATGATGACGATAACGTGGGCGTGACTTGTATTTCTGCGTCAACTTTCGTGTTCTGCATGTCAGAGACCACTGAACCGTTGGTTGATAATGGTTGTTCAGTCGTCGATGATGACGATAACGTGGGCGTGAGTTGTATTTCTGCGCCAACTTTCGTGTTCTGCTTGTCAGAGACCACTGAACCGTTGGTTGATAATGGTTGTGCAGTCGTCGATGATGACGATAACGTGGGCGTGACTTGTATTTCTGCGTCAACTTTCGTGTTCTGCATGTCAGAGACCACTGAACCGTTGGTTGATAATGGTTGTTCAGTCGTCGATGATGACGATAACGTGGGCGTGAGTTGTATTTCTGCGTCAACTTTCGTGTTCTGCTTGTCAGAGACCACTGAACCGTTGGTTGATAATGGTTGTTCAGTCGTCTATGATGACGATAATAGTGGGCGTGACTTGTATTCCTGCGTCAACTTCCGTGTTCTGGTTGTCAGAGACCACTGAATCGCTGGTTGATAATGGTTGTGCAGTCGTCGATGATGACGATGGCGTGGACGTGACTTGTATTTCTGCGTAAACTTTCGTGTTCTGAACCGTTGCTGGATAATGGTTTCGCAGTCGACAAAGATGTCGATGGCGTCGGCGTGACTTGTATTTCTGCGTCCACTCACGTGTTCTGGTTATCACAATAATCTGACAGGTTCCTTGATAATGGTTGTTCAGTCGTCTATGATGACGATAATAGTGGGCGAGACTTGTATTTCTGCGTCAACTTTCGTGTTTTGGTTGTCAGAGATCACTGAACCGCTGGTTGATAATGGTTGTGAAGTCCTCAATGATGACGATGGCGCGGGCATGACTTGTATATCTACGTCAACTTTCGTGTTCTGCATGTCAGAGACCACTGAACCGTTGGTTGATAATGGTTGTGCAGTCGTCGATGATGACGATAACGTGGGCGTGACTTGTATTCCTTCGTCAACTTCCGTGTTCTGCATGTCAGAGACCACTGAACCGTTGGTTGATAATGGTTGTGCAGTCGTCGATGATGACGATAACGTGGGCGTGAGTTGTATTTCTGCGTCAACTTTCGTGTTCTGCTTGTCAGAGACCACTGAACCGCTGGTTGATAATGGTTGTGCAGTCGTCGATGATGACGATAACGTGGGCGTGAGTTGTATTTCTGCGTCAACTTTCGTGTTCTGATTGTAAAAGTCAACTGAACTGTTGGTTGATAATGGTTGTTCAGTCGTCTATGATGACGATAATAGTGGGCGTGACTTGTATTCCTGCGTCAACTTCCGTGTTCTGGTTGTCAGAGACCACTGAATCGCTGGTTGATAATGGTTGTGCAGTCGTCGATGATGACGATAACGTGGGCGTGACTTGTATTCCTTCGTCAACTTTAGTGTTCTGATTGTAAAAGTCAACTGAACTTTTGGTTGATAATGGTTGTTCAGTCGTCTATGATGACGATAATAGTGGGCGTGACTTGTATTCCTGCGTCAACTTCCGTGTTCTGGTTGTCAGAGACCACTGAATCGCTGGTTGATAATGGTTGTGCAGTCGTCGATGATGACGATGGCGTGGGCGTGACTTGTATTCCTTCGTCAACTTTCGTGTTCTGCATGTCAGAGACCACTGAATCGCTGGTTGATAATGGTTGTGCAGTCGTCGATGATGACGATAACGTGGGCGTGACTTGTATTCCTTCGTCAACTTTCGTGTTCTGCATGTCAGAGACCACTGAATCGCTGGTTGATAATGGTTGTGCAGTCGTCGATGATGACGATGGCGTGGACGTGACTTGTATTTCTGCGTAAACTTTCGTGTTCTGACGCGTTGCTGGATAATGGTTTCGCAGTCGACAAAGATGTCGATGGCGTCGGCGTGACTTGTATTTCTGCGTCCACTCACGTGTTCTGGTTATCACAATAATCTGACCGGTTCCTTGATAATGGTTGTTCAGTCGTCTATGATGACGATAATAGTGGGCGTGACTTGTATTCCTGCGTCAACTTCCGTGTTCTGGTAGTCAGAGACCACTGAATCGCTGGTTGATAATGGTTGTGCAGTCGTCGATGATGACGATGGCGTGGGCCTGACTTGTATTCCTTCGTCAACTTTCGTGTTCTGCATGTCAGAGACCACTGAATCGCTGGTTGATAATGGTTGTGCAGTCGTCGATGATGACGATAACGTGGGCCTGACTTGTATTCCTTCGTCAACTTTCGTGTTCTGCATGTCAGAGACCACTGAATCGCTGGTTGATAATGGTTGTGCAGTCGTCGATGATGACGATGGCGTGGGCCTGACTTGTATTCCTGCGTCAACTTCCGTGTTCTGCATGTCAGAGACCACTGAATCGCTGGTTGATAATGGTTGTGCAGTCGTCGATGATGACGATGGCGTGGGCGTGACTTGTATTCCTTCGTCAACTTTCGTGTTCTGCATGTCAGAGACCACTGAACTGTTGGTTGATAATGGTTGTTCAGTAGTCTATGATGACGATAATAGTGGGCGTGACTTGTATTCCTGCGTCAACTTCCGTGTTCTGGTTGTCAGAGACCACTGAATCGCTGGTTGATAATGGTTGTGCAGTCGTCGATGATGACGATGGCGTGGGCGTGACTTGTATTCCTTCGTCAACTTTCGTGTTCTGCATGTCAGAGACCACTGAATCGCTGGTTGATAATGGTTGTGCAGTCGTCGATGATGACGATGGCGTGGACGTGACTTGTATTTCTGCGTAAACTTTCGTGTTCTGACGCGTTGCTGGATAATGGTTTCGCAGTCGACAAAGATGTCGATGGCGTCGGCGTGACTTGTATTTCTGCGTCCACTCACGTGTTCTGGTTATCACAATAATCTGACCGGTTCCTTGATAATGGTTGTTCAGTCGTCTATGATGACGATAATAGTGGGCGTGACTTGTATTCCTGCGTCAACTTCCGTGTTCTGGTTGTCAGAGACCACTGAATCGCTGGTTGATAATGGTTGTTCAGTCGTCGATGATGACGATAACGTGGGCATGACTTGTATTTCTGCGTCAACTTTCGTGTTCTGGTTGTCAGAGACCACTGAACCGTTGGTTGACAATGGTTGTAAAGTCGACGATGATGTCGATAACGTGGGCGTGACTTGTATTCCTTCGTCAACTTCCGTGTTCTGCATGTCAGAGACCACTGAATCGCTGGTTGATAATGGTTGTTCAGTAGTCGATGACGACGATGGCGTGGACGTGACTTGTATTTCTGCGTAAACTTTCGTGTTCTGAACCGTTGCTGGATAATGGTTTCGCAGTCGACAAAGATGTCGATGGCGTCGGCGTGACTTGTATTTCTGCGTCCACTCACGTGTTCTGGTTATCACAATAATCTGACCGGTTCCTTGATAATGGTTGTTCAGTCGTCTATGATGACGATAATAGTGGGCGTGACTTGTATTCCTGCGTCAACTTCCGTGTTCTGGTAGTCAGAGACCACTGAATCGCTGGTTGATAATGGTTGTGCAGTCGTCGATGATGACGATAGCGTTGGCCTGACTTGTATTCCTTCGTCAACTTTCGTGTTCTGCATGTCAGAGACCACTGAACCGTTGGTTGATAATGGTTGTGCAGTCGTCGATGATGACGATAACGTGGGCGTGACTTGTATTCCTTCGTCAACTTCCGTGTTCTGCATGTCAGAGACCACTGAACCGTTGGTTGATAATGGTTGTGCAGTCGTCGATGATGACGATAACGTGGGCGTGAGTTGTATTTCTGCGTCAACTTTCGTGTTCTGCTTGTCAGAGACCACTGAACCGCTGGTTGATAATGGTTGTGCAGTCGTCGATGATGACGATAACGTGGGCGTGAGTTGTATTTCTGCGTCAACTTTCGTGTTCTGATTGTAAAAGTCAACTGAACTGTTGGTTGATAATGGTTGTTCAGTCGTCTATGATGACGATAATAGTGGGCGTGACTTGTATTCCTGCGTCAACTTCCGTGTTCTGGTTGTCAGAGACCACTGAATCGCTGGTTGATAATGGTTGTGCAGTCGTCGATGATGACGATAACGTGGGCGTGACTTGTATTCCTTCGTCAACTTTAGTGTTCTGATTGTAAAAGTCAACTGAACTGTTGGTTGATAATGGTTGTTCAGTCGTCTATGATGACGATAATAGTGGGCGTGACTTGTATTCCTGCGTCAACTTCCGTGTTCTGGTTGTCAGAGACCACTGAATCGCTGGTTGATAATGGTTGTGCAGTCGTCGATGATGACGATGGCGTGGGCGTGACTTGTATTCCTTCGTCAACTTTCGTGTTCTGCATGTCAGAGACCACTGAATCGCTGGTTGATAATGGTTGTGCAGTCGTCGATGATGACGATAACGTGGGCGTGACTTGTATTCCTTCGTCAACTTTCGTGTTCTGCATGTCAGAGACCACTGAATCGCTGGTTGATAATGGTTGTGCAGTCGTCGATGATGACGATGGCGTGGACGTGACTTGTATTTCTGCGTAAACTTTCGTGTTCTGAACCGTTGCTGGATAATGGTTTCGCAGTCGACAAAGATGTCGATGGCGTCGGAGTGACTTGTATTTCTGCGTCCACTCACGTGTTCTGGTTATCACAATAATCTGACCGGTTCCTTGATAATGGTTGTTCAGTCGTCTATGATGACGATAATAGTGGGCGTGACTTGTATTCCTGCGTCAACTTCCGTGTTCTGGTAGTCAGAGACCACTGAATCGCTGGTTGATAATGGTTGTGCAGTCGTCGATGATGACGATGGCGTGGGCCTGACTTGTATTCCTTCGTCAACTTTCGTGTTCTGCATGTCAGAGACCACTGAATCGCTGGTTGATAATGGTTGTGCAGTCGTCGATGATGACGATAACGTGGGCCTGACTTGTATTCCTTCGTCAACTTTCGTGTTCTGCATGTCAGAGACCACTGAATCGCTGGTTGATAATGGTTGTGCAGTCGTCGATGATGACGATGGCGTGGGCCTGACTTGTATTCCTGCGTCAACTTCCGTGTTCTGCATGTCAGAGACCACTGAATCGCTGGTTGATAATGGTTGTGCAGTCGTCGATGATGACGATGGCGTGGGCGTGACTTGTATTCCTTCGTCAACTTTCGTGTTCTGCATGTCAGAGACCACTGAACTGTTGGTTGATAATGGTTGTTCAGTAGTATATGATGACGATAATAGTGGGCGTGACTTGTATTCCTGCGTCAACTTCCGTGTTCTGGTTGTCAGAGACCACTGAATCGCTGGTTGATAATGGTTGTGCAGTCGTCGATGATGACGATGGCGTGGGCGTGACTTGTATTCCTTCGTCAACTTTCGTGTTCTGCATGTCAGAGACCACTGAATCGCTGGTTGATAATGGTTGTGCAGTCGTCGATGATGACGATGGCGTGGACGTGACTTGTATTTCTGCGTAAACTTTCGTGTTCTGAACCGTTGCTGGATAATGGTTTCGCAGTCGACAAAGATGTCGATGGCGTCGGCGTGACTTGTATTTCTGCGTCCACTCACGTGTTCTGGTTATCACAATAATCTGACCGGTTCCTTGATAATGGTTGTTCAGTCGTCTATGATGACGATAATAGTGGGCGTGACTTGTATTCCTGCGTCAACTTCCGTGTTCTGGTTGTCAGAGACCATTGAATCGCTGGTTGATAATGGTTGTTCAGTCGTCGATGATGACGATAACGTGGGCATGACATGTATTTCTGCGTCAACTTTCGTGTTCTGGTTGTCAGAGACCACTGAACCGTTGGTTGACAATGGTTGTAAAGTCGACGATGATGTCGATAACGTGGGCGTGACTTGTATTCCTTCGTCAACTTCCGTGTTCTGCATGTCAGAGACCACTGAATCGCTGGTTGATAATGGTTGTTCAGTCGTCGATGACGACGATGGCGTGGACGTGACTTGTATTTCTGCGTAAACTTTCGTGTTCTGAACCGTTGCTGGATAATGGTTTCGCAGTCGACAAAGATGTCGATGGCGTCGGCGTGACTTGTATTTCTGCGTCCACTCACGTGTTCTGGTTATCACAATAATCTGACCGGTTCCTTGATAATGGTTGTTCAGTCGTCTATGATGACGATAATAGTGGGCGTGACTTGTATTCCTGCGTCAACTTCCGTGTTCTGGTAGTCAGAGACCACTGAATCGCTGGTTGATAATGGTTGTGCAGTCGTCGATGATGACGATGGCGTGGGCCTGACTTTTATTCCTTCGTCAACTTTCGTGTTCTGCATGTCAGAGACCACTGAACCGTTGGTTGATAATGGTTGTGCAGTCGTCGATGATGACGATAACGTGGGCGTGAGTTGTATTTCTGCGTCAACTTTCGTGTTCTGCTTGTCAGAGACCACTGAACCGCTGGTTGATAATGGTTGTGCAGTCGTCGATGATGACGATAACGTGGGCGTGAGTTGTATTTCTGCGTCAACTTTCGTGTTCTGATTGTAAAAGTCAACTGAACTGTTGGTTGATAATGGTTGTTCAGTCGTCTATGATGACGATAATAGTGGGCGTGACTTGTATTCCTGCGTCAACTTCCGTGTTCTGGTTGTCAGAGACCACTGAATCGCTGGTTGATAATGGTTGTGCAGTCGTCGATGATGACGATAACGTGGGCGTGACTTGTATTCCTTCGTCAACTTTAGTGTTCTGATTGTAAAAGTCAACTGAACTTTTGGTTGATAATGGTTGTTCAGTCGTCTATGATGACGATAATAGTGGGCGTGACTTGTATTCCTGCGTCAACTTCCGTGTTCTGGTTGTCAGAGACCACTGAATCGCTGGTTGATAATGGTTGTGCAGTCGTCGATGATGACGATGGCGTGGGCGTGACTTGTATTCCTTCGTCAACTTTCGTGTTCTGCATGTCAGAGACCACTGAATCGCTGGTTGATAATGGTTGTGCAGTCGTCGATGATGACGATAACGTGGGCGTGACTTGTATTCCTTCGTCAACTTTCGTGTTCTGCATGTCAGAGACCACTGAATCGCTGGTTGATAATGGTTGTGCAGTCGTCGATGATGACGATGGCGTGGACGTGACTTGTATTTCTGCGTAAACTTTCGTGTTCTGACGCGTTGCTGGATAATGGTTTCGCAGTCGACAAAGATGTCGATGGCGTCGGCGTGACTTGTATTTCTGCGTCCACTCACGTGTTCTGGTTATCACAATAATCTGACCGGTTCCTTGATAATGGTTGTTCAGTCGTCTATGATGACGATAATAGTGGGCGTGACTTGTATTCCTGCGTCAACTTCCGTGTTCTGGTAGTCAGAGACCACTGAATCGCTGGTTGATAATGGTTGTGCAGTCGTCGATGATGACGATGGCGTGGGCCTGACTTGTATTCCTTCGTCAACTTTCGTGTTCTGCATGTCAGAGACCACTGAATCGCTGGTTGATAATGGTTGTGCAGTCGTCGATGATGACGATAACGTGGGCCTGACTTGTATTCCTTCGTCAACTTTCGTGTTCTGCATGTCAGAGACCACTGAATCGCTGGTTGATAATGGTTGTGCAGTCGTCGATGATGACGATGGCGTGGGCCTGACTTGTATTCCTGCGTCAACTTCCGTGTTCTGCATGTCAGAGACCACTGAATCGCTGGTTGATAATGGTTGTGCAGTCGTCGATGATGACGATGGCGTGGGCGTGACTTGTATTCCTTCGTCAACTTTCGTGTTCTGCATGTCAGAGACCACTGAACTGTTGGTTGATAATGGTTGTTCAGTAGTCTATGATGACGATAATAGTGGGCGTGACTTGTATTCCTGCGTCAACTTCCGTGTTCTGGTTGTCAGAGACCACTGAATCGCTGGTTGATAATGGTTGTGCAGTCGTCGATGATGACGATGGCGTGGGCGTGACTTGTATTCCTTCGTCAACTTTCGTGTTCTGCATGTCAGAGACCACTGAATCGCTGGTTGATAATGGTTGTGCAGTCGTCGATGATGACGATGGCGTGGACGTGACTTGTATTTCTGCGTAAACTTTCGTGTTCTGACGCGTTGCTGGATAATGGTTTCGCAGTCGACAAAGATGTCGATGGCGTCGGCGTGACTTGTATTTCTGCGTCCACTCACGTGTTCTGGTTATCACAATAATCTGACCGGTTCCTTGATAATGGTTGTTCAGTCGTCTATGATGACGATAATAGTGGGCGTGACTTGTATTCCTGCGTCAACTTCCGTGTTCTGGTTGTCAGAGACCACTGAATCGCTGGTTGATAATGGTTGTTCAGTCGTCGATGATGACGATAACGTGGGCATGACTTGTATTTCTGCGTCAACTTTCGTGTTCTGGTTGTCAGAGACCACTGAACCGTTGGTTGACAATGGTTGTAAAGTCGACGATGATGTCGATAACGTGGGCGTGACTTGTATTCCTTCGTCAACTTCCGTGTTCTGCATGTCAGAGACCACTGAATCGCTGGTTGATAATGGTTGTTCAGTAGTCGATGACGACGATGGCGTGGACGTGACTTGTATTTCTGCGTAAACTTTCGTGTTCTGAACCGTTGCTGGATAATGGTTTCGCAGTCGACAAAGATGTCGATGGCGTCGGCGTGACTTGTATTTCTGCGTCCACTCACGTGTTCTGGTTATCACAATAATCTGACCGGTTCCTTGATAATGGTTGTTCAGTCGTCTATGATGACGATAATAGTGGGCGTGACTTGTATTCCTGCGTCAACTTCCGTGTTCTGGTAGTCAGAGACCACTGAATCGCTGGTTGATAATGGTTGTGCAGTCGTCGATGATGACGATAGCGTTGGCCTGACTTGTATTCCTTCGTCAACTTTCGTGTTCTGCATGTCAGAGACCACTGAACCGTTGGTTGATAATGGTTGTGCAGTCGTCGATGATGACGATAACGTGGGCGTGACTTGTATTCCTTCGTCAACTTCCGTGTTCTGCATGTCAGAGACCACTGAACCGTTGGTTGATAATGGTTGTGCAGTCGTCGATGATGACGATAACGTGGGCGTGAGTTGTATTTCTGCGTCAACTTTCGTGTTCTGCTTGTCAGAGACCACTGAACCGCTGGTTGATAATGGTTGTGCAGTCGTCGATGATGACGATAACGTGGGCGTGAGTTGTATTTCTGCGTCAACTTTCGTGTTCTGATTGTAAAAGTCAACTGAACTGTTGGTTGATAATGGTTGTTCAGTCGTCTATGATGACGATAATAGTGGGCGTGACTTGTATTCCTGCGTCAACTTCCGTGTTCTGGTTGTCAGAGACCACTGAATCGCTGGTTGATAATGGTTGTGCAGTCGTCGATGATGACGATAACGTGGGCGTGACTTGTATTCCTTCGTCAACTTTAGTGTTCTGATTGTAAAAGTCAACTGAACTGTTGGTTGATAATGGTTGTTCAGTCGTCTATGATGACGATAATAGTGGGCGTGACTTGTATTCCTGCGTCAACTTCCGTGTTCTGGTTGTCAGAGACCACTGAATCGCTGGTTGATAATGGTTGTGCAGTCGTCGATGATGACGATGGCGTGGGCGTGACTTGTATTCCTTCGTCAACTTTCGTGTTCTGCATGTCAGAGACCACTGAATCGCTGGTTGATAATGGTTGTGCAGTCGTCGATGATGACGATAACGTGGGCGTGACTTGTATTCCTTCGTCAACTTTCGTGTTCTGCATGTCAGAGACCACTGAATCGCTGGTTGATAATGGTTGTGCAGTCGTCGATGATGACGATGGCGTGGACGTGACTTGTATTTCTGCGTAAACTTTCGTGTTCTGAACCGTTGCTGGATAATGGTTTCGCAGTCGACAAAGATGTCGATGGCGTCGGAGTGACTTGTATTTCTGCGTCCACTCACGTGTTCTGGTTATCACAATAATCTGACCGGTTCCTTGATAATGGTTGTTCAGTCGTCTATGATGACGATAATAGTGGGCGTGACTTGTATTCCTGCGTCAACTTCCGTGTTCTGGTAGTCAGAGACCACTGAATCGCTGGTTGATAATGGTTGTGCAGTCGTCGATGATGACGATGGCGTGGGCCTGACTTGTATTCCTTCGTCAACTTTCGTGTTCTGCATGTCAGAGACCACTGAATCGCTGGTTGATAATGGTTGTGCAGTCGTCGATGATGACGATAACGTGGGCCTGACTTGTATTCCTTCGTCAACTTTCGTGTTCTGCATGTCAGAGACCACTGAATCGCTGGTTGATAATGGTTGTGCAGTCGTCGATGATGACGATGGCGTGGGCCTGACTTGTATTCCTGCGTCAACTTCCGTGTTCTGCATGTCAGAGACCACTGAATCGCTGGTTGATAATGGTTGTGCAGTCGTCGATGATGACGATGGCGTGGGCGTGACTTGTATTCCTTCGTCAACTTTCGTGTTCTGCATGTCAGAGACCACTGAACTGTTGGTTGATAATGGTTGTTCAGTAGTATATGATGACGATAATAGTGGGCGTGACTTGTATTCCTGCGTCAACTTCCGTGTTCTGGTTGTCAGAGACCACTGAATCGCTGGTTGATAATGGTTGTGCAGTCGTCGATGATGACGATGGCGTGGGCGTGACTTGTATTCCTTCGTCAACTTTCGTGTTCTGCATGTCAGAGACCACTGAATCGCTGGTTGATAATGGTTGTGCAGTCGTCGATGATGACGATGGCGTGGACGTGACTTGTATTTCTGCGTAAACTTTCGTGTTCTGAACCGTTGCTGGATAATGGTTTCGCAGTCGACAAAGATGTCGATGGCGTCGGCGTGACTTGTATTTCTGCGTCCACTCACGTGTTCTGGTTATCACAATAATCTGACCGGTTCCTTGATAATGGTTGTTCAGTCGTCTATGATGACGATAATAGTGGGCGTGACTTGTATTCCTGCGTCAACTTCCGTGTTCTGGTTGTCAGAGACCATTGAATCGCTGGTTGATAATGGTTGTTCAGTCGTCGATGATGACGATAACGTGGGCATGACATGTATTTCTGCGTCAACTTTCGTGTTCTGGTTGTCAGAGACCACTGAACCGTTGGTTGACAATGGTTGTAAAGTCGACGATGATGTCGATAACGTGGGCGTGACTTGTATTCCTTCGTCAACTTCCGTGTTCTGCATGTCAGAGACCACTGAATCGCTGGTTGATAATGGTTGTTCAGTCGTCGATGACGACGATGGCGTGGACGTGACTTGTATTTCTGCGTAAACTTTCGTGTTCTGAACCGTTGCTGGATAATGGTTTCGCAGTCGACAAAGATGTCGATGGCGTCGGCGTGACTTGTATTTCTGCGTCCACTCACGTGTTCTGGTTATCACAATAATCTGACCGGTTCCTTGATAATGGTTGTTCAGTCGTCTATGATGACGATAATAGTGGGCGTGACTTGTATTCCTGCGTCAACTTCCGTGTTCTGGTAGTCAGAGACCACTGAATCGCTGGTTGATAATGGTTGTGCAGTCGTCGATGATGACGATGGCGTGGGCCTGACTTTTATTCCTTCGTCAACTTTCGTGTTCTGCATGTCAGAGACCACTGAATCGCTGGTTGATAATGGTTGTGCAGTCGTCGATGATGACGATAACGTGGGCGTGACTTGTATTCCTGCGTCAACTTCCGTGTTCTGGTTGTCAGAGACCACTGAATCGCTGGTTGATAATGGTTGTGCAGTCGTCGATGATGACGATGGCGTGGGCGTGACTTGTATTCCTTCGTCAACTTTCGTGTTCTGCATGTCAGAGACCACTGAACTGTTGGTTGATAATGGTTGTTCAGTCTTCTATGATGACGATAATAGTGGGCGTGACTTGTATTCCTGCGTCAACTTCCGTGTTCTGGTTGTCAGAGACCACTGAATCGCTGGTTGATAATGGTTGTGCAGTCGTCGATGATGACGATGGCGTGGGCGTGACTTGTATTCCTTCGTCAACTTTCGTGTTCTGCATGTCAGAGACCACTGAATCGCTGGTTGATAATGGTTGTGCAGTCGTCGATGATGACGATGGCGTGGACGTGACTTGTATTTCTGCGTAAACTTTCGTGTTCTGAACCGTTGCTGGATAATGGTTTCGCAGTCGACAAAGATGTCGATGGCGTCGGCGTGACTTGTATTTCTGCGTCCACTCACGTGTTCTGGTTATCACAATAATCTGACCGGTTCCTTGATAATGGTTGTTCAGTCGTCTATGATGACGATAATAGTGGGCGTGACTTGTATTCCTGCGTCAACTTCCGTGTTCTGGTTGTCAGAGACCACTGAATCGCTGGTTGATAATGGTTGTTCAGTCGTCGATGATGACGATGGCGTGGGCGTGACTTGTATTTCTGCGTCAACTTTCGTGTTCTGCTTGTCAGAGACCACTGAACCGTTGGTTGATAATGGTTGTGCAGTCGTCGATGATGACGATAACGTGGGCGTGAGTTGTTTTTCTGCGTCAAATTTCGTGTTCTGCATGTCAGAGACCACTGAACCGTTGGTAGATAATGGTTGTTCAGTCGTCGTAGATGACGATAACGTGGGCGTGACTTGTATTTCTGCGTCAACTTTCGTGTTCTGCATGTCAGAGACCACTGAACCGTTGGTTGATAATGGTTGTTCAGTCGTCGATGATGACGATAACGTGGGCGTGAGTTGTATTTCTGCGTCAACTTTCGTGTTCTGCATGTCAGAGACCACTGAACCGTTGGTTGATAATGGTTGTGCAGTCGTCGATGATGACGATAACGTGGGCGTGAGTTGTATTTCTGCGTCAACTTTCGTGTTCTGCTTGTCAGAGACCACTGAACCGTTGGTTGATAATGGTTGTGCAGTCGTCGATGATGACGATAACGTGGGCGTGAGTTGTATTTCTGCGTCAACTTTCGTGTTCTGCATGTCAGAGACCACTGAACCGTTGGTTGATAATGGTTGTTCAGTCGTCGATGATGACGATAACGTGGGCGTGAGTTGTATTTCTGCGTCAACTTTCGTGTTCTGCATGTCAGAGACCACTGAACCGTTGGTTGATAATGGTTGTTCAGTCGTCGATGATGACGATAACGTGGGCGTGAGTTGTATTTCTGCGTCAACTTTCGTGTTCTGCATGTCAGAGACCACTGAACCGTTGGTTGATAATGGTTGTTCAGTCGTCGATGATGACGATAACGTGGGCGTGAGTTGTATTTCTGCGTCAACTTTCGTGTTCTGCTTGTCAGAGACCACTGAACCGTTGGTTGATAATGGTTGTGCAGTCGTCGATGATGACGATAACGTGGGCGTGAGTTGTATTTCTGCGTCAACTTTCGTGTTCTGCATGTCAGAGACCACTGAACCGTTGGTTGATAATGGTTGTTCAGTCGTCGATGATGACGATAACGTGGGCGTGAGTTGTATTTCTGCGTCAACTTTCGTGTTCTGCTTGTCAGAGACCACTGAACCGTTGGTTGATAATGGTTGTTCAGTCGTCTATGATGACGATAATAGTGGGCGTGACTTGTATTCCTGCGTCAACTTCCGTGTTCTGGTTGTCAGAGACCACTGAATCGCTGGTTGATAATGGTTGTGCAGTCGTCGATGATGACGATGGCGTGGACGTGACTTGTATTTCTGCGTAAACTTTCGTGTTCTGAACCGTTGCTGGATAATGGTTTCGCAGTCGACAAAGATGTCGATGGCGTCGGCGTGACTTGTATTTCTGCGTCCACTCACGTGTTCTGGTTATCACAATAATCTGACAGGTTCCTTGATAACGGTTGTTCAGTCGTCTATGATGACGATAATAGTGGGCGTGACTTGTATTTCTGCGTCAACTTTCGTGTTTTGGTTGTCAGAGATCACTGAACCGCTGGTTGATAATGGTTGTGCAGTCGTCGATGATGACGATGGCGTCGGCGTGACTTGTACTTCTGCGTCAACTTTCGTGTTCTGCTTGTCAGAGACCACTGAACCGTAGGTTGATAATGGTTGTTCAGTCGTCGATAATTACGATAACGTAAGCGTGACTTGTATTCCTGCGCCAACTTCCGTGTAATGGTTGTGAAGTCGTCAATGATGACGATGGCGCGGGCATGACTTGTATATCTGCGTCAACTTTCGTGTTCTGCATGTCAGAGACCACTGAACCGTTGGTTGATAATGGTTGTGCAGTCGTCGATGATGACGATAACGTGGGCGTGACTTGTATTCCTTCGTCAACTTCCGTGTTCTGCATGTCAGAGACCACTGAACCGCTGGTTGATAATGGTTGTGCAGTCGTCGATGATGACGATAACGTGGGCGTGAGTTGTATTTCTGCGTCAACTTTCGTGTTCTGCTTGTCAGAGACCACTGAACCGCTGGTTGATAATGGTTGTGCAGTCGTCGATGATGACGATAACGTGGGCGTGAGTTGTATTTCTGCGTCAACTTTCGTGTTCTGATTGTAAAAGTCAACTGAACTGTTGGTTGATAATGGTTGTTCAGTCGTCTATGATGACGATAATAGTGGGCGTGACTTGTATTCCTGCGTCAACTTCCGTGTTCTGGTTGTCAGAGACCACTGAATCGCTGGTTGATAATGGTTGTGCAGTCGTCGATGATGACGATAACGTGGGCGTGACTTGTATTCCTTCGTCAACTTTAGTGTTCTGATTGTAAAAGTCAGCTGAACTGTTGGTTGATAATGGTTGTTCAGTCGTCTATGATGACGATAATAGTGGGCGTGACTTGTATTCCTGCGTCAACTTCCGTGTTCTGGTTGTCAGAGACCACTGAATCGCTGGTTGATAATGGTTGTGCAGTCGTCGATGATGACGATAACGTGGGCATGACTTGTATTTCTGCGTCAACTTTAGTGTTCTGATTGTAAAAGTCAACTGAACTGTTGGTTGATAATGGTTGTTCAGTCGTCTATGATGACGATAATAGTGGGCGTGACTTGTATTCCTGCGTCAACTTCCGTGTTCTGGTTGTCAGAGACCACTGAATCGCTGGTTGATAATGGTTGTGCAGTCGTCGATGATGACGATAACGTGGGCGTGACTTGTATTCCTTCGTCAACTTTAGTGTTCTGATTGTAAAAGTCAACTGAACTGTTGGTTGATAATGGTTGTTCAGTCGTCTATGATGACGATAATAGTGGGCGTGACTTGTATTCCTGCATCAACTTCCTTGTTCTGGTTGTCAGAGACCACTGAATCGCTGGTTGATAATGGTTGTGCAGTCGTCGATGATGACGATAACGTGGGCGTGACTTGTATTCCTTCGTCAACTTTAGTGTTCTGATTGTAAAAGTCAACTGAACTGTTGGTTGATAATGGTTGTTCAGTCGTCTATGATGACGATAATAGTGGGCGTGACTTGTATTCCTGCATCAACTTCCGTGTTCTGGTTGTCAGAGACAACTGAATCGCTGGTTGATAATGGTTGTGCAGTCGTCGATGATGACGATAACGTGGGCATGACTTGTATTTCTGCGTCAACTTTAGTGTTCTGATTGTAAAAGTCAACTGAACTGTTGGTTGATAATGGTTGTTCAGTCGTCTATGATGACGATAATAGTGGGCGTGACTTGTATTCCTGCGTCAACTTCCGTGTTCTGGTTGTCAGAGACCACTGAATCGCTGGTTGATAATGGTTGTGCAGTCGTCGATGATGACGATAACGTGGGCGTGACTTGTATTCCTTCGTCAACTTCCGTGTTCTGCATGTCAGAGACCACTGAACCGCTGGTTGATAATGGTTGTGCAGTCGTCGATGATGACGATAACGTGGGCATGACTTGTATTTCTGCGTCAACTTTCGTGTTCTGCATGTCAGAGACCACTGAACCGTTGGTTGATAATGGTTGTTCAGTCGTCGATGATGACGATAACGAAGGCGTGATTTGTATTTCTGCGTCAACTTTAGTGTTCTGATTGTAAAAGTCAACTGAACTGTTGGTTGATAATGGTTGTTCAGTCGTCTATGATGACGAAAATAGTGGGCGTGACTTGTATTCCTGCGTCAACTTCCGTGTTCTGGTTGTCAGACGTAAACTTTCGTGTTCTGCATGTCAGAGACCACTGAACCGCTGGTTGATAATGGTTGTGCAGTCGTCGATGATGACGATAACGTGGGCATGACTTGTATTCCTGCGTCAACTTCCGTGTTCTGCATGTCAGAGACCACTGAACCGCTGGTTGATAATGGTTGTGCAGTCGTCGATGATGACGATAACGTGGGCATGACTTGTATTTCTGCGTCAACTTTCGTGTTCTGCATGTCAGAGACCACTGAACCGTTGGTTGATAATGGTTGTTCAGTCGTCGATGATGACGATAACGAAGGCGTGATTTGTATTTCTGCGTCAACTTTAGTGTTCTGATTGTAAAAGTCAACTGAACTGTTGGTTGATAATGGTTGTTCAGTCGTCTATGATGACGAAAATAGTGGGCGTGACTTGTATTCCTGCGTCAACTTCCGTGTTCTGGTTGTCAGAGACCACTGAATCGCTGGTTGATAATGGTTGTTCAGTCGTCGATGATGACGATAACGTGGGCGTGAATTGTATTTCTGCGTCAACTTTCGTGTTCTGCATGTCAGAGACCACTGAACCGTTGGTTGATAATGGTTGTTCAGTCGTCGATGATGACGATAACGTGGGCATGACTTGTATTTCTGCGTCAACTTTAGTTTTCTGATTGTAAAAGTCAACTGAACTGTTGGTTGATAATGGTTGTTCAGTCGTCTATGATGACGATAATAGTGGGCGTGACTTGTATTCCTGCGTCAACTTCCGTGTTCTGGTTGTCAGAGACCACTGAATCGCTGGTTGATAATGGTTGTGCAGTCGTCGATGATGACGATAACGTGGGCGTGACTTGTATTTTTGTGTCAGCTGTCGTGTTCTGGTTGTCAGAGACCACTGAACCGCTGATTGATAATGGTTATTCAGTCGTCGATGATGACGATGACGTGGGCGTGACTTGCATTTCTTCGTCAACTTTCGTGTTCTGGTTGTCAGAGACCACTGAACCGTTGGTTGACAATGGTTGTGCAGTCGTCGATGATGACGATGACGTAGGCGTGACTTGTATTTGTATATATATATATACAACTACTTACAGGGAATATAAGGGAAGATATCCGCAAGAAGTTGATAAAATGCTACGTATGGAGTATAGCATTGTATGGGGCAGAAACATGGACGCTGAGGAAAAATGACATCAAATACTTGGAAAGCTTTGAAATGTGGACTTGGAGGAGAATGCTGAAGATAAAATGGACAGATAGGATGAAAAACGATGAAGTGCTACGAAGAATAGGAGAGAAGCGAATGATTATACAGACTATCAGAAAGAGGAAGGCTAACTGGGTTGGACATTACCTGAGGAGAGAGAGTATGATTAAAGAGGTGTTAGAAGGAAAACAAGATGGGAAAAGGGAAAGAGGTAGGAAAAGGTTTCAGCTGATAGACGATTTGAAAGGGAAAGAGAGTTATCAAGATATAAAGAAGACAGCGGAAAATAGGAGTATATGGAGAACCAGGTGTAACCAAGAATAATCACGGACCTGTCTATGGACAGACTACCTTTGATGATATATATATATATATATATATATATATATATATATATATATATATATATATATATATATACTAGTAGTTGGTGCTTGCATACTGCAAGCATTTCATCTCACCTTGAAAAAACATTCATTTTTCAAACAGACACTTCATCATTACAAATAGTCTTTTCATTATAATGATTGAACCTCCGCAGCGATTTCCATTTTTCCTACATGTAAAAATAATAGTTTAAAACAATCCCCAAATGTTGAAATTTTAATGATTTTACACTATCTTCATTATGGGGTACTAATGCTACACATTTCAGCCAAATTTTAAAGTTGTAGCAATTTTAGAAGTCAAATAATATTTTTCTAATTGTTTAAATTTAAATAATTTTTAACGGCCGCCGCAATTCATATAAAGTAAAATTGAAATGTTTATTTGTGTAAATTCACTACTCTGTAATTAATTTGAAAATTGCGGCTTCCTACCTCATCCCGTAGTACCTAAACAGTTATCTATTTGTTTAAATTTTAAGAATTTTTAACTGCCAAACAAATTAAAATATCAAAATTTGTATAATCCCTATTTTGTTTTTTTAAGAATTTTACTTATAGAAAAAATTTCAACTCCGTAGCACATACGGAAATACATAATCCTTGAAATTTTTTTTAAACAATTGTGAATTTTTAGCGGGCGCATTGTTCTACTTTTTCATGATTTTCGCTTTTTTTAGTCAGTTTTGCACAATCTCCTACCTAAGAAAAAAATTTCGAATCTCCAGCACATCTGGAAGTGCCTAAACATTAGTATCCTCCTATATCCTCCCCCTCCTCCTCCTCTGTAAGAGTCGTCGATATATAATGACTAGTAGTTGGTGCTTGCATACTGCAAGCATTTCATCTCACCTTGAAAAAACATTCATTTTTCAGGCAGATATTTCATCATTACAAATATTCTATTAATTTTAAAGACTTCACCTCCACAGCACATTTCGTTTTTTCCCGCATGTAAAAATAATAGTTTTAAACAATCCTCAAATTTTGCAATTTTAAAAATTTTACACTTTCTTCATTATAAGGTACTAATGCTACACATTTTTGACAAATTTTAAAGTTGTAGTATTTCTATTAGTAAAATAATATTTTTCTAATTGTTTAAATTTAAATAATATATAACGGCCGCCGCAAGTCATATATGGTAAAAGTGAAATGTAAGTTTGTGCAAATTCATTAATCTATATATAATTTGAAAATTTCAGCTTCCTAGCTCATCCTGTAGTACCTAAACAGTTATCTATTTGTTTATATTTTAAAAATTTTTAACTGCCAAACAAATTGAAATACCAAAATTTGTATAATCCCTATTTCGTTTTTTTAAGAATTATACTTAAAGGAAAAATTTCAGCTCCGTAGCACATGCGGATATACATAAACCTTGAAAATTTGTTTAAACGATTGCGAATTTTTAGCGACCGCATTGTTGCACTTTTTAAAGATTTTCGTTTTTTTCTAGTCGGTTTTGCACAAAATCCTATCTATGAAAAAAATTTCGAATCTCCAACACATCTGGAAGTGCCTAAACATTAGTATCCTCCTGTTATCATTCTATATAGACGTTCCTTACAGAGGAGGAAATAAATACTTGTAGTTGGTGCTTGCATACTGCAAGCATTTTATATCACCTTGAAAAGACATTCATTTTTCAGACAGACATTTCATCATTACAAATGTTCTTTTATTTCTAAAGATTTCACCTCCGCTCCGATTTTCGTTTTCCCCAAATGTAAAAATAATAATTTTAAACAATCCCAAATGTTGCAATTTAAAATTTATTACATTTTCTCCATTACGGGTTACTAATGCTACACAATTTAGCAAAATTTTAAAGTTGTAGCACTTCTAGAAGTCAAATAATATTTTCAAATTGTTTAAATTTAAATAATTTTTAACGGCCGCCTAAGTTCATGTCTGGTAAAATTGAAATGTTTTTTTGTGCTAGTTTACTACTTTGTACATAACTTAAAAATTTCAGCTCCATAGCTCATCCCGTAATGTCTAAACAGTTTCCTATTTGTTTAAACTTTAAGAATTTTTAACTGCCAAACAAATTAAAACATCAAAATTTGTATAATCCATAATTCGTTTTTTTTAATTCTACTTAGAAAAAAAATTCAACTCCGTTGCACATGCGGAAATACATAATCCATGAAATTTTTTTTAAACAATTGCGAATTTTTAGCGGCCGCATTGTTGCACTTTTTCAAGATTTTCGTGTTTTCTAGTCGGTTTTGCACAAAATCCTATCTATGAAAAAAATTTCGAATATCCAGCACATCTGGAAGTGCCTAAACATTAGTATCCTCCTATATGTTATCATTCTATATAGACGTTCCTTACAGAGGAGGAGGAGCAGGGCCGTATATATGGGGGGGTTTGAGGGGTTCAAACCCCCCCTTACGGATTCTCCTTTCTTAAGAACCTAAAAAAATTATGCCTGAGGGAAACACAAAATGTTAAGTTTTTAACTGCAATTGAGACGGGCGGATTTATGCTTAGGCACGTGAGGCGCTACTTAGTGACCTAGAAAGGTCACTTTGTTTGGCCATTGGAGAGGGGAACATTTAAGGGTTACTCATAGGGTTAAGGCAGTGAAATAAACTGCTCAAAACATACTTCATCAGTGTAAACGGGTTGCCAGATGATAACTCCGCAAAATCACAACCGGAGCGCTTTCAAATCGCCCAAAGTCGCACATTTCCATCAATTCGTTGAATAGTAGGAATATTTTTATAATTTATTACGTGAGATTTATGTTTTTTGGAGCCACAGGAAAGGTAAATTGAATTGAAGAGCACATTCTTTTATATCAAAATGTTTATCATTTGTTTATGCGGGAGACATAAGACAAATATACTTCTTTATTATACAAACGGTGGATCAAAAAATTCAATTTTCAGATGGGTGGTTAGTGCTGAACTAGTGAGAAAAATGAAACCAATACGAAATATTTTTAAAATTATTTAAATATTAAGGAAAAATTAATACAAACATTAATTTGCGTGAGAAAAACATAAGAAACGCAAAAATCATGAATTTAGAATGGGTACAGAGATGGTGAGGATGGAAAAACAAACAAATTTAGGGTTATTCCTTAGCTGCGGCCACGATCAAAGTGACACCCTCCAGGAATGCCTCCTCTTCTTCCACCTAATTATTATTAAAAGGTCTAATTTTTTTGGAATCGCACAGTTGAATGTTTGAACTTTTAAATCGCCCAATCTGTGACCGGTTGCAAAAGCCAAATTTCTAATCGCAAATCACTGAATTAATCGCCCAATCTGGCAACCCTGTGTACTGTACTGCCAAATCTTCTGAAACCTCGGAAGGAATGTGAAGCTTCAGAATGTCCCTTCTCCTTTCTGTACTCCCTTTAAACTCTTATCACTGTGATTTGCTCCTAGCAAAACACTCCAACCCCTCCTCCACCACGGTGAACGTGTTTTCTCTGCGGCGTTGCTACTTCTAGTTTTAGAAGATTTGGCGCGTCAGTCATACATGCTTTTGAAAGAGTGACGATTCAGTTGATTTGGGGGTATGGCAACACAGTGTAAGGCAGGAGGCACGAAACTACTCCTGCAAACCCACACCACCCTTATTCACTGCCGAGGCAGCGCCGCTCACACCCTCAAGGGCAGGTCTTCAGAAGTTGTGGTGGGATAGTAGTATCCGGTACTCAGAAGTGTATTCCAACTTTTCCCGCAAGAGGAATCCCGTATTTGGGCGCCGTAGCATGGCTCCGCGCAAGGGAAAACTGCAGGATAAAATACTTCTTTGTTCCTAAAAGTTCATCTTCTAAATTCATTGATTCATTTGAGGTAGGCCTAACTTTTATTATTTTTCAATAATAAAATAAAACAAATAAATTTCATTTAAAAACTTTTTAAATTATAATCGTTTTACAGTGAAAAAAGTACCCTAAATTAGAGATATGAAGAGACTAAACCAAACTTCCTTACTGGGTTTTATGACAAACAAAAGAATAAAAGAAAACACGAGTAGTAACTCAAACGTAAAAAGGGAGGATATTGAATTTAAAACCAATTCAGTGCCATCCAGTTCTGTAGCAAATACTGTGACATCTACAGAAAAGAACCAAGTTAACCTAAATTCTCCATGTAGAGAAAAACGTGTTGATGACAGTGACAGTGAAATTCTCTGTAGAGAAAAGCGTGCTAATGATGGTGATATATACTAAATACTAAATTATACTCTCTGTAGCGAAGAACAGTCTGATGACAGTGAAACATATCAAAGCTAGACATTGGCAATTTCTTAGGGGGAGTTATCTTGGAAGATTTTGTAAAGGAACAGGCTCTAAAAAACCCATGGATACCTTCTGAGGATTTTATTTTCCCTGTTTCTGGTAAAAGGAACCTAACTTTCCAATTTAAATGGCTAAAATTGCATCCCTGGTTGGTCTATTCAAAACGAGCAGGTGGAGCATTCTGTAAAATATGTGTATTGTTTGCTCACCAAGTTGGAGGCAGAGGAAAGATCAAGCATTAGGAGCATAAGTAACAACAGCCTATCTAAACTGGAAGAATGCGAAAGAATATTTTGGAAAACATGAGAAAACAAAATATCATATTGAGGCTAGTATGCATGCAGATAATTTTCTAAATGTTATAAGTGGAAAGCAAGTTGATATAGTGTGTATGCTAGATTCCGAAAGAAAGCGTTAGGTAAAGGAAAACAGAGAAAAGTTACATTCTATAGTAGAAACCATAATTTTATGTGGTCGCCAAGAACCTGCTCTGAGAGGCACGAAAGATTCAGGTCCCATTTCTCTCCAAGAACCAGACTATAACGATGGTAACTTTAGGGCTCTTTTACGATACCGTGCTAAATTGGGAGATAATGCACTTTTTAATCATCTTTCTACATCCTCTGGCTCCAAAAGTATGTATACTAGTCCAACCATTCAGAATGAAATTGTTGAAATTTGCAGAGAAATAATACAAAATGCAATTGTTTCTCGAATAAACGACGCTAAATGTTTTTCGTTATTGGCAGATGAGACACGAGACATATCCAGGAAAGAAATGCTAGCAATTTGTGTTCGATATATTGATAGTAAGGAAATCTTAATCCGAGAAGATTTTTTGTGTTTCATTCCTGTAACTGATGTGACTGCCTCGGGTTTGGCTACTATCCTCCTGTCCACATTGACGCAGCTTGGAGTAAATCTGAACAGCATGATTGGCCAAGGCTATGATGGGGCTGCTGTCATGAGTGGAAAGTACAGAGGTGTGCATACATTAATATCAGAAAAATACCCAAAAGCACAATTTGTGCATTGCAGTGCCCATGCTTTAAATTTAGTTATTGCATATTCTTGCGATTTGTTAGTCATTAGAAATTGTATTGGCATTATTAAAACAGCTGTGAATTACTTTCGTCTGTCTTCTCAGAGAAACAATATTCTAGAGAAAATAGCAAAAGAAAATAAAAGGCTAACTCATAAAACAGTTCTAGGTTTATGCAAAACGAGATGGTCTGAGAAACATGACTCCGTATCCCGTTTTGTGGAATTGTATTCTACAATAGTAGAAGCTCTGCAGCAACTTCAAGAATCCGGAACAAAAGAAACCTCTGATCAGGCTTATCAATTATTATTTTCTATAACTAGTGCAGAATTTGTAGTTGCATTATTGACATTATACAAGATATTTTCTTATAGTGTAAATTTATGTAAAAGTCTTCAGAAAGTAAATGTGGATTTAGTAGAATGTTGTGAGCACGTTGATTTAATCATTAATGTGATACAATCAATGCGAATAAACAGTGAAGACTCATTCAATGAAATATATCTGTCGGCAGAAAGCATGTTGCACAACGTTGGGAGTGAAATGATCAAACCCAGAGTAATTGGAAGACAATCAAAGCGTCAAAATGCCCCATCAAATGATGCAAATGAATATTACCGGCGTAATTTATTTATACCTTTTCTTGATCACTTTTTAACTGAATTAAAGGATCGCTTCTCAGCACATAATAAACTAATAGCTAAACTGCAGCTATTGCTTCCTACTAAATGTAAAAATGAAAAGCCGGAAATTTTCCAACAGACTTGTAAAATTTATGGTGAAGACTTTGGACGACTTAAAGTAGAATTTGAAATATGGCAGTGTAAATGGAATTTGCAGTCAGAAGATGATTTGCCAAAAACGGCATTAGAGGCGTTCAAAGTTTGCGATGATATGCTTTTTCCTAGTATAAAAAGACTATTAAAGATTCTTGCTACCTTGCCTTGCTCTACAGCAACCCCCGAAAGATGTTTTTCTTCTTTAGAACGCCTTAAAACATGGCTTAGGAATTCCACTGGAGATGAACGTCTAACGGGTTTGGCATTGATGAGTGTGCATCGCAGTGTGCCTTTAAATGTAGATGATATTATATCGAAATTTGCTTTAAAAAATAGAAAAAAAGAATTAGTAATTTAGAGAATAATTTTTATTTTACATTTTTTTTATTTAAATAAAATGTGTTTTATGATACTTATAATAATGTATTAAAATATTAAAACTTAGAAATTATTTTTCATTAAACCCCCCCCCTTTACGAAACTGTATCTATGGCCTTGAGAAGGATATAACATACTAGTAGAAAGTGCTTGCATACTGCAAGAATTTCCCATATGTAAGAGTCGTCGATATATAATGATATCATTCTATATAGACGTTCCTTACAGAGGAGGAAGATATAACATACTAGTAGTTGGTGCTTGCATACTGCAAGCATTTCATATCACCTTGAAAAAACATTCATTTTTCAGACAGACATTTCATCATTACAAATATTCTTTTAATTCTAAAGATTTCAACTCCACAGCAATTTTCGTTTTTCCCACATGTAAAAATAAAAGTTTATAAAAATCCCTAAATATTGCAATTTTAAACATTTTAGACTTTCTCCATTTTGGGGTACTAATGCTACACATTTCAGCCAAATTTTAAATTTTTAGCACTTCTAGAAATAAAATATTTTTTTTTCTAGTTGTTTAAATTTAAATAATTTTTAACGCCCGCCACAATTCATATATGGTAAAATTGAAATGTTTATTTGTGCAAATTCACTATTCTGTAAATAATTTGAAAATTTCACCTTCCTAGCTCATCCTGTAGTACCTAAAAAATTATTAAACTTAAATGTTCATATGGGGTTAAAACAACCCCTAAAATTTACAATTTTAAAATTTTTGATTTTTATAGTTAATTATGAGAAATGCTCTATAATCTTGCAAAATTTCAGCTTCCTAAACTTATTAGATTGGTCTACACACTGGATTTCGTTTTCCCATGTTAACTTATGGGAGATATTCCGGGGTCTCTGGAGTCGAACCCAAGACACTGAAAGAAAAAGTAACAATAATTCCTAATACATATTGCGGCCATCTAGCAACAAGAAAAATTTCATTTTTCTAGCTTACCGGCAAGTGCCCATAATTAATTTACAAATATGGCGCAATGCTTTTCTTATGGGAAAAAACGAAAATTTCGGAATTTATGGAATCGAACTCATGTCACTTGGGTAAGAAGTCTCATTTTATCTGAAGGTTTCTCCATCATATCTACAAAAACTGAAACTTTCAGCTCTCCAACTCTAGTAGTTTGGGCTGGACATTAGTATCCTCCTATCATTCTATTTAGACGTTCCTTACAGAGGAGGAGGATATAACATACTAGTAGTTGGTGCTTGCATTCTGCAAGCATATCACCTCACCTTGAAAAAGCAATCATTTCTCAGACAGATATTTCATCATTACAAATATTTTTTATTTCTAAAGATTTCACCTCCGCAGCGATTTTCGTTTTACAATGTTATTGCAATTTTAAACATTTTACACTTTCTCCATGATGGGGTACTAATGCTACACATTTCAGCCAAATTTTTAAGTTGTAGCACTTCTAGAAGTAAAGAAATATTTTTCTAATTGTTTAAAATTTAAACATTTTTAACGGTTGCCGCAATATATATATGGAGAAATTGAAATGTTTATTTGTGCAAATGCACTGTTCTGTAAATAATTTGAAAATTGCAGCTTCCTAGCTCGTCCCGTCGTACCTACAAAATTATTAAACTTTAATGTTCAAATGGGGTTAAAATAACCCCTAAAATTTACAATTTTAAAAATTTCGATTTTTATAGTTGGTTATGAGAAAAGTTCTTTAATCTTGCAAAATTTCAGCTTCCTAAACTTATTAGATTGGTCTACACACTGGATTGTGTTTTCCCATGCTAACTTATGGGAGATATTCCGGGGTCTCTGGAGTCGAACCCAAGACACTGCAAGCAAAAGTGACAATAATTCCAAATAGATATTGCGGCCATCTAGCAACACTGAAAATTTCATTTTTCTAGCTTACCGGAAAGTGCTTATAATTAATTTACAAAAATGGTGCAATGCTTTTCTTATGGGAAAAAACGCAACTTTCGGATTTTCTGGAGTCGAACTCATGTCACTTAGGTAAGAAGTCTCATTTTATCTGAAGGTTTCTCCATCATATCTACAAAAACTAAAACTTTCAGGTCTCTAGCTTTTGTAGCTTGGGCTGGACATTAGTATCCTCCTATATGTTATATCCTCCTCTGTAAGAGTCGTCGATAATTAATGACTAGTAGTTGGTGCTTGCATACTGCAAGTATTTCATCTCACCTTGAAAAACCATTCATTTTTCAGACAGACATTTCTTCAATACAAATATGCTTTTAATTCTAAATATTTCACCTCCGCAGCGATTTACGTTTTCCCAAAATGTAAAAATAATAGTTTAAAACAATCCCCAAATGTTGCAATTTTAAAATTTTACACTTTCTCCATTATGGGGTACTAATGCTACACATTTTAGCCAAATTTTTAAGTTGTAGCACTTCTAGAAGTAAATTAATATTTTTCTAATTGATTAAATTTAAATAATTTTTAAGTCGTCGCATTTAATATATGGTAAAATTGAAATGTTTATTTATGCAAATTCACTAATGTGTAAATAATTTGAAAATTTCAGCTTCCTAGCTTATCCCGTAGTACGTAAACAGTTATCAATTTTTTAAATTTTAAGAATTTTTAACTGCCAAACAAATAAAAATATCAAAATTTGTATAATCCATATTTCGTTTTTTTAAGAATTCTATTAATAAAAAAAATTTCAAATCTGTAGCACATGCTACCTCCTCCTCTGTAAGAGTCGTCGATATATAATGATAAAAGGAGGATACTAAAGTTTAGGCACTTCCAGATGAGCTGGAGATTCGAAATTTTTTTCATAGGTAGAATTTTGTGCAAAACAGACTATAAAAAGCGAATATCTTGAAAAAGTGCAACAATGTGGCCGATAAAAATTCGCAATTGTTTAAACAAATTTTCAAGGTTTATGTATTTCCGAATGTGCCACGGAGTTGAAATTTTTTTGTACGTAGAATTCTTAATAGGAAGCTGAAATTTTCAAATTATTTACAGTATATTAAATTTGCATAAATAAACTTTTCAATTTCACCATATCTGAAGTGCGGCGGCCGTTAAAAAAATATTTAAATTTAAACAATTAGAAAAATATTATTTTATTTCTAGAATGGCTACAACTTTGAAATTTGGATAAAATGTGTAGCATTATAACCTTATAATGAAGAAAGTGTCAAATTTTTAAAATTGCAACATTTGTAGATTGTTTAAAACTATTATTTTCACATGTGGGAAAAACGAAAATCGCTGCAGAAATGAAATCTTTAGAATTAAAAGAATATTTGTAATGATGAAATTCCTGTCTGAAAAATGAATGTTCTTTTAATTTGAGATAAAATGCTTGCAGTATGCAAGCACCAACTACTAGTATGTTATATCCTCCTATGTAAGGAACGTCTATATAGAATGATGTTATATCCTCCTCCTCCTCCTCTGAAAGGAACGTCTATATAGAATGATATATAACATATAGGAGGATACTAATGTTTAGGCACTTCCAGATGAGCTAGAGATTCGAAATTTTTTTCTTAGGTAGGATTTTGTGCAAAACCGACTAGAAAAAACGAAAATCTTGAAAAAGTGCAACAATGCGGCCGCTAAAAATTCGCAATTGTTTAAATAAATTTTCATGGATTATGTATTTCCGTATGTGCTACGGAGTTGAAATTTTTTTAAAAAGTAGAATTCATAAAAAAACGAAATAAGGATTTTACAAATTTTTTAATTTGTTTGGCAGTTAAAAATTCTTCAAGTTTAAACAAATAGATAACTGTTTAGACATTACGGGATTAGCTATGGAACTGAAATTTTCAAGTTTTGTACAAAGTAGTAAACTAGCACAAAATAACATTTCAATATTACCATACATGAATTTCGGCGGCCGTTAAAAATTATTTAAATTTAAACAATTAGAAAATATTATTTGACTTCTTACAACTTTAAAATTTTCTAAATATTGTAGCATTAGTACCCCATATGGGAGATAGTGTAAAAAATTTTAAATTGCAACATTAGGGGGATTGTTTAAAACTATTATTTTTACATTTGGGGAAAACGGAAATCGCTGCGGAGGTGAAATCTTTAGAATTCAAAGAATATTTGTAATGATGAAATGTCTGTCTGAAAAATGAATGTTTTTTCAAGGTGATATGAAATGCTTGCAGTATGCAAGCACCAACTACTAGTATGTTATATCCTCCTCTGTAAGATTCGTCAATATATAATGATCACATATAGGAGGATACTAATGTCCAGCCCAATCTACAAGAGATAGAGAGCTCAAAGTTTTAGGTTGTGTAGATATGATGGAGAAACCTTCAGATAAAATGAGACTTCTCACCTAAGTGACATGAGTTCGACTCCAGAAATTCCGAAAATTGCGTTTTTTCCCATAAGAAAAGCATTGAGCCATTTTTGTAAATTAATTATGGGCACTTGCCGGTAAGCTAGAAAAATGAAATTTTCAGTGTTGCTAGATGACCGCAATATCTATTAGGAATTATTGTCACTTTTTCTTACAGTGTCTTGGGTTCGACTCCAGAGACCCCAGAATTTGTCCCATAAGTTAGCATGGGAAAACGCAATCCAGTGTGTAGACCAATCTAATAAGTTTAGGAAGCTGAAATTTTGCAAGATTATATTTATATTATATTTTCTCATAACCAACTATAAAAATCGAAAATTTTAAAATTGTAAATTTTAGGGGTTGTTTTAACCCCATTTGAACATTACAGTTTAATAATATTTTAGGTACTACGAGATGAGCTAGGAAGCTGAATTTTTCAAATTATTTACAGAACAGTGCATTTGCACAAATAAACATTTCAATTTCTCCATATATATATTGCTGCACCCGTTGAAAATGTTTAGATTTTAAACAATTAGAAAAATATTATTTTACTTCTAAAAGTGCTACAACTTTAAAATTTGGCTCAAATGTTTAGCATTTGCACCTTATAATGAAGGAAGTGTAAATTTTTTTAATTGCAACATGTGGGGATTGTTTTAAACTATTATTTTTAAATGTGGGAAAAACGGAAATCGCTTCGGAGAATTGAAAGAATATTTGTAATAATGAAATGTCTGTCTGAAAAATGAATGTTTTTTCAAGGTGATATGAAATGCTTGCAGTATGCAAGCACCTACTACTAGTTTAACATATATATAACATATAGGAGGATACTAATGTTTAGGCACTTCTAGATGTGCTGGAGATTCGAAATTGTTTTCTTAAATAGGATTTTGTGCAAAACCGACTTGAAAAAACGAAAATCATGAAAAAGTGCAACAATGCGGCCGCTAAAAATTCGCAATTGTTTAAACAAAATTTTATGGTTTATCTATTTCCGCATGTGCTACAGAGTTGAATTTTTTTTTGTAAGTAGACATTACGGGATGAGCTAGGAAGCTGAAATTTAAAGTTATGTACAGAGTACTGCATTTGCTTAAATAAACATTTAAATCTCTCCATAAACATATTGCAGCGGCTGTTAAAAATGTTAAAATTTTAAACAAATTGAAAAATATTATTTCACTTCTAGAATTACTGCAATTTTAAAAATTGGCAGAAATGTGCAGCATTAGTACCCCATAATGGAGAAAGTATAAGATTCTTAAATTTGTTTGGGGATTGTATTAATCTATTATTCTTACATAAGGGTAAAACGAAAATAGGTGCGGAGGTGAAATCTTTAGAAATAAAAATATATTTGTAATGATGAAATATCTGTCTGAGAAATATATGCTTTTTTAAAGGTGAGATGATATGCTTGCAGTATGTAAGCACCAACTACTAGTATATTATATGTTATCTCCTCCTCCTCTGTAAGAATCGTCAATATATTATGATAACATATAGGAGGATACTTATTGCCGGCCCAAACTACTAAAGTTGGAGAGCTGAATGTTTCAGATTTTGTAGATATGATGAAGAAACTTACAGATAAAATGAGATTTCTCGCCTAAGTGACATGAGTTCGACTCCAGAAATTCTGAAATTTGCGTTTTTTCCCATAAGAAAAGCATTGCGCCATTTTTGTAAATTAATTTTGGGTACATTCCCATAAGCTAGAAAGATGAAATTTTCAGTGTTGCTAGATGGCCGCAATATCTATTAAGAAATTATTTTAGTTTTGCTTACAGTGTCTTGGGTTCAACTCCAGATACCCCGGAATATCTCCCATAAGTTAGAATGGGAAAAAGTTATCCCAGTGTGTAGACCAATCCAATAGGTTTAGGAAGCTGAAATTTTTTAGGTTTATAGAACTTTTCTCATAACCAACTATAAAAATCGAAAACTTTAAAATTGTTAATTTTTAGGGGTTGTTTTAACCCCATTTGGACATTAAAGTTTAATAATTTTTATCTTGGAAACTATATGCTGTAGGTTTGAGTTTTTGAAATCATTTTGTAGCAAATTATACACAAAATAAAGAAAAATTGAAAAAGGTACTAATGTTTAGGCAATTCCAGATGTGCTGGAGATTCAAAATTTTTTTCATAAAGTTTAAACAAATAGATAACTACAGAGTAGTGCATTTGCACATATAAACATTTGAATCTCTGCATAAACATATTGCGGCGGCCGTTAAAAATGTTTAAAATTTAAACAATTGGAAAAATATTATTTCACTTCTAGAAGTACTACAACTTTAAAATTTGGCAGAAATGTGTAGCATTAGTATCCCATAATGGAGAAAATATAAAATTCTTAAAATTGCAAAGTTTTGGGGTTGTTTTAATTTATTATTTTTACATAAGGGAAAAACGAAAATCGCTCCAGTGGTGAAATATTTAGAATTTTAAAAATATTTGTAATGATGAAATATGAATAATGAATGTTTTTTTATGTTGAGATGAAATGCTTGCAGTATGCAAGCACCAACTACTAGTATTTTATATCCTCCTCCTCCTCCTCTTTAAGGAACGTATTTCATCATTATATATCGACTTTTCTTACAGAGGAGGAGGAGGATATAGGAGGATACTAATGTTTAGGCATTTCCAGATGAGCTGGAGATTCGAAATTTTTTTCTTAGGTGGTATTTTGTGCAAAACTGACTGGAAAAAACGAAAATCCTTAAAAAGTGTAACAATGCGGCCGCTAAAAATTCGCAATTCTTTAAACAAATTTTCAAGGTTTATGTATTTCCGAATGTGCTACGCAGCTGAATTTTTTTTAGAAGTAAGATTTGTAAAAAAAAGAAATAGGGATTATACAATTTTATATGTATTTCTTTGTTTGGCAGTTAAAAA
>JAJPWW010000827.1:0-23541 GCA_028673005.1 Tanypteryx hageni
AAGGCGGGGAGGGTGAAAAGTGATAGGGGGGGGGGCGAGACGGGAAGCGTGGGTGGGAGGCGGCATGTGGGGGGGGGAGGCGGCAAGTGGGGGGGGAGACGGCTAGTGGAGGGGCGGCAATTGGGGGGGGGGGGCAGGCGGCAAAGGGGGGGGGCGAGCGGCGCGGCAAAGGGGGGTGGCGGCAAGTGGGGGTTGGGCGAGGCGGCAATTATGGGGGTGGCGACATGTGGGGGGGAAGGCGAAAAGTGGGGGGAGGGCGAGACCGGCAAGTGTGGGGGGGAGGCGGCAAGTTGGGGGGGGAGGCGGCAAGTGGGGGGGGGGCGGCAAATTGGGGGGGGCAGGCGGCAAAGGGGGGGGCGCGAGGCGGCAAAGGGGGGGGGGGCGCGAGGCGGCAAAGAGGGGAGGCGGCAAGTGGGGGGGAGACGGAATGTGGGGGATGCGGAAAGTGGAGAGGGGGGAGGAAAGTGGGGGGGAGGCGGCAAGTGGAGGGTGGAGGCAGCATGTGGGGGGGGGAGGGAAGGAGGGGGGGGGGGGGGGGCGAAGCGGAAAGTGGGGGGGGGAGCGAGGCGGTATGTAGGAGGTGCGAGGCGGAAAAGGGGAGGGGCGAGGCGGAAAGTGGGGGAGGGGGGCGTGGGGGAAAGTGGGGGGGGGGAAGCGGAAAAGGGGGGGGGTGAAAGTTGGGGGGCGGGCAAGTGGGGGGAGGTGGCATGTGAAGGGGAGAGAGGCGGCAAGTGGGGGGGGGGGGGGGGCGGAAAATTAGGGGGGGGGGGCGGAAAGTTGAGGGGGGGGGCGGCAAGTGGGGGGAGGTGGCATGTGGGGGGGGAGGCGGGCAAGTGTGGGGGGAGGCGGCAAGTGGGGGGAGGCGGCAAGCGGTGGGGGAGGCGGCAAGTGGGGGGGAGGCGGCATATGGGGGGGGGGGGGGGGGTCGGCAAGTGGGGGGGCGGCAAATGGTGGGGGGGAAGCAAGTTGGGGGGGTGGCAAGTGAGGGGAGGCAAGTGGGGGGGGGGGCGGATAGGGGGGGGAGGCGGCAAGTGAGGGGGGAGGCGGCAAGTGGGGGGGGGAGGCGGCAAATGGGGGGGAGGCGGAAAGTGAGGGGGGGGGTCGCGGCGAAAATGGGGGTGGCGAGGCGGAAAATGGGGAAGAGGCAGCAAGTGGGGGGGGCGAGTTGGAAAGTGGGGGGGGGGGCGAGGCGGCAAGTGGGGGGGGAGGGCGAAGCGGCAAGGGGGGGGGGCGGCAAGTGGATGGGGGGGGGGCGAAGCGGCAAGTGGGGGCGAGGCGACAAGTGGGGGGGGCGAGGCGGCAATTGTGGGAAGGCGGCATGTGGGCGGGGAGGTGAAAAAGTGAGGGGGGGGGGGCGAGACGGGAAGCGTGGGTGGGAGGCGGCATGTGGGGGGGTAGGCGGCAAGTGGGGGGGGGGGGAGACGGCAAGTGGAGGGGCGGCAATTGGGGGGGGTAGGCGGCAAAGGGGGGGGGGGGCGAGGCGGCAAAAGGGGGTGGCGACAAGTGGGGGGGTGGGCGAGGCGGCAATTATGGGGGTGGCGACATGTGGGGGGAAGGCGAAAAGTGGGGGGAGGGCGAGACGGCAAGTGTGGGGGGAGGCGGCAAGTGGGAGGGGGATGCGGCAAGGTGGGGGGGGGCGGGCAATTGGGGGGGGCAGGCGGCAAAGGGGGGGGCGCGAGGCGGCAAAGGGGGGGGCGCGAGGCGGCAATGAGGGGAGGCGGCAAGTTGGGGGGAGACGGAATGTGGGGGAGGCGGGCAAGTGGAGGGGGGAGGCCAGCATGTGGGGGGGGGGGGGAAGGGAAGAGGGGGGGGGCGAAGCGGAATGTGGGGGGGGGGGGGAGCGAGGCGGTATGTAGGAGGTGCGAGGCGGAAAAGGGGAGGGGGCGAGGCGGAAAGTGGGGGGGGGGGCGTGGGGGAAAGTGGGGGGGGAGGCGGCAAATGGGGGGAGGCGGAAAGTGAGGGGGGGTCGAGGCGGCAAATGGGGGGGGGCGGCAAGTGGGTGGGGTCGGCAAATGGGGGGGCGGCAAGAGGGGTGGGGGCGGCAAGTGGGGGGGGGGCAAGAATGTCCAAGAGCTAAGCAATAGTCAAACACGTAAAAAACAACGGGAGAGTACAGGAAAAATATCACAATTAGCAACAGCTGGCAACCGCGAGGAAGGGAGAGAGTAAGCGGGAGTGGGGGTTTGTCTGCGCAGGTCGTCATCTACGCGTTACTGCTATAGTTGGCGCTTGCTTGCTGCGAGCATCACATCTCGCCTCGAAGAGACATTCGTTTTTCAGGTAGACGTCTCGTCATCGCCTATATTCCTTTAATTCCAAAGATTTCCGTTTTCTCACATCTCGCCTCGAAGAGACATTCGTTTTTCAGGTAGACGTCTCGTCATCGCCTATATTCCTTTAATTCCAAAGATTTCCGTTTTCCCACGCCACGCGACAATTGTTAAAACAATCCCCAAATGTCGCAGTTTCAAACATTTTACACCGTCTTCATCGCGATATACTAATGCTACGCGTTTCAGCAGAAAATTTTTAAAAAGTTAAAAAAAGTCGACCTCTAATAACAATTCGCAATTGTTTAAACAACTTTTCAACGTTTTCGTATTTCCGAATGCGCTGCGGAGCTAAAAGTCCCTTTACGAGTAGAATTGCGAAACATGATCTGATAGGGACAACTCCGATTTCGATATTTCATTTTGTCCTGCAGTTAAAAATTCTTAAAATTTTAACGGAAGGGTTAATGTTCAGCTCCTACGAGGAGAGTTTGACAGCCGAAATTCGGGAGTTATTCGGAAATTATTTCGGTTTTAACATTTAACTTCCGAGAGTGTGGTGAAAAACTCCAAATTCGGCAGAAATGTGTCGTGTGCACGATATTCCTAAGAATGCAAAAATTGGCGATCGTTTCGCTCCATCGCAGTTGGAGCGGCGTGGTAGGTCTCCGGGCTGATTCGAGCGGCGTGGTAGGTCGCCGGCGGGGCACCGGCCGAAGGGGGGGGGGCGGAAAGTGGGGGGGTGGGTGGCAAGTGGGGGGGGGATTCGGCATGTGGGGGGGCGAGGCGGAAAGTGGGAAGGGCGGCAAGTGAGGGCGAGGCGGAAAGTGGATGGGGGGCGAGGCGGCAAGTGTGGGGGGGTTGCAATTGGGGGGCGGCAAGTGGGGGGGGGCGAGGCGGGAAAAGGGGGGGGAACCGGCAAGTGTGGGGGGCAAGGCGGCAATTGTGGGGGGGAGGCGAAAAGTGGGGGGGGGGGGCGAGACGGCAAGTGTGGGGGGGAGGCGGCAAGTGGAGGGGGGGAAACGGCAAGTGGGGGGGAGGCTGCAATTGTGGGGGGGGGGCGGCAAGTGTGGGGGGCGAGGCGGAAAGTGGGGGGGGGGGGACAAGGGGGGAGGGGCGAGGCGGAAAGTGAGGGGGGGCGGAAAGTTGGGGGGGGGGGGGCGGCAAGTGGGGGGAGGTGGCATGATGGGGGGAATGCGGCAAGTGGGTGAAGGGCGGCAAGTGGGGGGGGCGAGGCGGAAATGAGGGAGGGCTGCAAGAGAGGGGAGGCGACATGTGGGGGAGGGAGGCGGCAATTGTGTGGGGGATGCGGCAAGCGGTAGGGAGGCGGCAAGTGGGGGGAGGCGGCATATGGGGGGGGGTGGGCGGCAAGTGGGGGTGGGGGGCGGCAAATGGTGGGGGGGCGGCAAGTGAGTGTGGGCAAGTGGGGGGGGCGGAAAGTGGGGGGGAGGCGGCAAGTGGGGGGGAGGCGGCAAGGGGGGGGGGTCGAGGTGGCAAGTGGGGGGGGAGGCGGCAAGTGGGGGGGGTCGGCAAGTGGGGGGGGGGCAAGTGGGGGAGGTCGGCAAGTGGGGGGGCGGCAAGTGGGGGGGGCAAGTGGGGGGGGGGGCAAGTGGGGGGGGGGGGCAAGTGGAGGGGGGGCAAGAATGTCCAAGAGCTTAGCAAAAGTCAAACACGTAAAAAACAACGGGAGAAATGGACAAAATATCTATCGGGAATTGTCGTCGCTTTTGCTCACGGTGTCTTGGGTTCGACTCCAGAGACCCCGGAATATCTCCCATAAGTTAGCGTGGGGGAACGCGATCTAATAAGCTTAGGAAGCTGAATTTTTCAAGATTATACGACTTTTCTCGGAACCGACTACAAAAATCGAAAATTTTAAAATTGTCAGTTTCTAAGAGTCGATTTAACCCCATTTGTACATTAAAGTTCGATAATTTTTATCTTGAAAAATATATGCCGCACGTTCAAGATCTCGGTATCATTATTTAGGCGATTACACGTAAAAAAAATAAAATTTTTAAAAAGTTAAAAAAAAGTCGACCGCTAATAACAATTCGCAATTGTTTAAACAACTTTTCAACGTTTTCGTATTTCCGAATGCGCTGCGGAGCTAAAAGTCCATTTACGAGTAGAATTCCGAAATATGATCTGATAGGGACAACTCCGATTTCGATATTTCATTTTGTCCTGCAGTTAAAAATTCTTAAAATTTTAACGGAAGGGTTAATGTTCAGCTCCTACGAGGAGAGTTTGACAGCCGAAATTCGCGAGTTATTCGGAAATTATTTCGGTTTTAACATTTAACTTCCGAGAGTGTGGTGAAAAACTCCAAATTCGGCAGAAATGTGTCGTGTGCACGATATTCCTAAGAATGCAAAAATTGGCGATCGTTTCGCTCCATCGCAGTTGGAGCGGCGTGGTAGGTCTCCGGGATGATTCGAGCGGCGTGGTAGGTCGCCGGCGGGGCACCGGCCGAAGGAGGGGGAGACGGAAAGTAGGGGGGGGTGGCAAGTGGGGGGGGAATCGGCATGTGGGGGGGGCGAGGCGGAAAGTGGGGGGGGCGGCAAGTGGGGGCGAGGCTGAAAGTGGTGGGCGGGGGGGCGGCAAATGGGGGGGTCGGCAAGTAGGGGGGCGGCAAGAGGGGAGGGGCCGGCAAGTGGGGGGGGGATGTGGGGGGGGCGGCAAGTGGCAAAAATTGGCGATCGTTTCCCTCCATCGCAGTTGGAGAGGCGTGTTAGGTCTCCGGGCTGATTCGAGCGGCGTGGTAGGTCGCCGGCGGGGCACCGGCGGAAGGGGGGGGGAGGCGGAAAGTGGGGGGGGAGGGGTGGCAAGTGGGGGGGGGGCTGCAATTGGGGGGGCGAGGCGGAAAGTGAGGGGAGAGGCGGAAAGTGGGGGGGGGGCGAGGCGAAAATGGGGGTGGCGAGGCGGAAAATGGGGGGGAGGCAGCAAGTGGGTGGGCGAGTTGGAAAGTGGGGGGGGGGCGAGGCGGCAAGTGTGGGGGGGCGGCAAGTGGGGGGAGGGCGAAGCGGCAAGGGGGGGGGGGAAGTGGATGGGGAGGTAAAAAGTGGGGGGGCGAGACGGGAAGTGTGGGGGGGTGGCGGCATGTGGGGGGGGGAGGCGGCAAGTGGATGGGGGAGCGGCAAGCGGTGGGGAGGCGGCAAGTGGGGGGGGAGGCGGCATATGGGGGGGGGGGGCGGCAAGTGGGGGTGGGGGGCGGCAAGTGGGGGGGGGGGGTCGAGGCGGCAAGTGGGGGGGGGGGTCGAGGTGGCAAGTGGGGGGGGGGGCGGCAAGTGGGGGGGGTCGGCAAGTGGGGGGGCGGCATGAGGGGCGGGCCGGCAAGTGGGGGGGGGCAAGTGAGGGGGGGGGCAAGTGGAGGGAGGGCAAGTGGAGGGGGGGGCAAGAATGTCCAAGAGCTTAGCAAAAGTCAAACACGTAAAAAACAACGGGAGAGGACAGGAAAATATCACAAGTAGCAACAGCTGGCAACCGCGAGGAAGGGAGAGAATAAGCGGGAGTGGGGGTTTGTCTGCGCAGGTCGTCATCTACGCGTATCTGCTATAGTTGGCGCTTGCTTGCTGCGAGCATCTCATGTAGCCTCGATGAAACATTCGTTTTTCAGGTAGACGTCTCGTCATCGCCTTTATGCATTTAATTCCAAAGATTTCCGTTTTCCCACGCCTCGCGACAATTGTTTAAAACAATCCCCAAATGTCGCAATTTCAAACATTTTACACCGTCTTCATCGCGGGATACTATTGCTACGCGTTTCAGCAGAATTTTGAAGTTGTGGCACTTCTAGAAGTGAAACGGTATTTTTCCAATTGTTTAAAATTTAAATAATTTTTAACGGCCGCCGCAATTAATGTATGGCAAAATTGAAACGGTTGTTCGTGAAAGTTCACCACTCTGTAAATATTTTGAAACTTTCAGCTTCCTAGCTTATCTCCTAGTACCTAAACAGTTTTTTATTTGTATAAACATTTTGAGAATTTTTAACTGCCGAACAAATTAATATATATCGAAATCGTGGTGGTCTCTATCTGGTTCTTTTTTGGAATTCTACCTGCAAAAAAAATTTCAGCTGCGTAGCACGAGCGAATGTGCATAAACCATGAGAATTGGTTTGAACAATTGCCAATTTTTTGCGTCCGCGTCGTCGAACTTTTTCGAGATTTTGTTTTTTCCTGGGCGGCTCCGCAAACAATTCTACCCAAGGAAAAAATTTCGAGTCTCCAGCTTATTCGGAAGTGCCTTAAAATCGGTATCAGACTGTGTTCGATATATACGTCGTCAATCATTTGTTTTTGGTCGGCAAACGACGAGATTCGCGTCTTTTCCCAAGACAGAAGGCACAAAAAGCGCAATTTCTGTGAATTAATTTCGTGCACTTGCCGGTAAGCTCGGAGGTTGAAATTTTCAGTGTCGCTAGATGGCCGCAATATCTATCGGGAATTGTCGTCGCTTTTGCACTCGGTGTCTTGGATTCGACTCCAGAGACTCCGGAATATCTTCCATAAGTTAGCGTGGGGGAACGCGATCTAATAAGCTTAGGAAGCTGAAATTTTGCAAGATTATACGACTTTTCTCGGAACAAACTACAAAAATCGATAATTTTAAAATTGTCAGTTTCTAAGAGTAGATTTAACCCCATTTGTACATTAAAGTTCGATAATTTTTATCTTGAAAACTATACGCCGCACGTTCAAGATCTCGGTAACATTATTTAGGCGATTACACGTAGAAAAAACGAAATTTTTTAAAAAGTTAAAAAAAGTCGACCGCTAATAACGATTCGCAATTGTTTAAAAAACTTTTCAACGTTTTCGTGTTTTCGAATGCGCTGCGGAGCTAAAAGTCCCTTTACGAGTAGAATTCCGAAACATGATCTGATAGGGACAACTCCGATTTCGATATTTCATTTTGTCCTGCAGTTAAAAATTCTTAAAATTTTAACGGATGGGTTAATGTTCAGCTCCTACGAGGAGAGTTTGACAGCCAAAATTCGTGAGTTATTCGGAAATTATTTCGGTTTTAACATTTAACTTCCGAGAGTGTGGTGAAAAACTCCAAATTCGGCAGAAATGTGTCGTGTGCACGATATTCCTAAGAATGCAAAAATTGGCGATCGTTTCGCTCCATCGCAGTTGGAGCGGCGTGGTAGGTCTCCGGGCTGATTCGAGCGGCGTGGTAGGTCGCCGGCGGGGCACCGGCCGAAGGAAGGGAGGCGGAAAGTGGGGGGGGGGGGGTAGCAAGTGGGGGGGAAATCGGCATGTGGGGGGGGGGCGAGGCGGAAAGTGGGGGGGCGGCAAGTGGGGGCGAGGCGGAAAGTAAGGGGGGGGGGCGAGGCGGCAAGTGTGGGGGGGTGGCAAGTTGGGGGCGGCAAGTGGGGGGGGGCGAGGCGGGAAAAGGGGGGGAACCGGCAAGTGGGGGGGGCAAGGCGGCAATTGTGGGGGGGAGGAGAAAAGTGGGGGGGGGGGCGAGACGGCAAGTGTGGGGGGAGGAGTCAAGTGGGGGGCGAGACGGCAAGTGTGGAGGGGAGGCGGCAAGTGGGGGGGGAAACGGCAAGTGGGGGGGAGGCGGCAATTGTGGGGGGAGGCGGCAAGTGTGGGGGGCGAGACGGAAAGTGGGGGGGGCGAGGCGGAAAGTGAGGGGGGGCGGAAAGTTGGGGGGGGGCGGCAAGTGGGGGGAGGTGGCATGTGGCGGGGAAGGCGGCAAGTGGGTGAGGGGCGGCAAGTGGGGGGGGTGCGAGGCGGAAATGGGGGAGGGCTGCAAGTTAGGGGAGGCGACATGTGGGGGGGGGAGGCGGCAAGTGGATGGGGGAGCGGCAAGCGGTGGGGAGGCGGCAAGTGGGGGGGGAGGCGGCATATGGGGGGGGGGGCGGCAAGTGGGGGTGGGGGGCGGCAAATGGTGGGGGGGCGGCAAGTGAGGGTGGGCAAGTGGGGGGGGGGCGGAAAGTGGGGGGGAGGCGGCAAGTGTAGGGGGAGGCGGCAAGTGGGGGGGGGCGGCAAGTGGGGGGGGGTCGAGGCGGCAAGTGGGGGGGGGGTCGAGGTGGCAAGTGGGGGGGGGGGGCGGCAAGTGGGGGGGGGTCGGCAAGTGGGGGGGCGGCATGAGGGGCGGGCCGGCAAGTGGGGGGGGGCAAGTGAGGGGGGGGCAAGTGGAGGGAGGGCAAGTGGAGGGGGGGGCAAGAATGTCCAAGAGCTTAGCAAAAGTCAAACACGTAAAAAACAACGGGAGAGGACAGGAAAATATCACAAGTAGCAACAGCTGGCAACCGCGAGGAAGGGAGAGAATAAGCGGGAGTGGGAGTTTGTCTGCGCAGGTCGTCATCTACGCGTATCTGCTATAGTTGGCGCTTGCTTGCTGCGAGCATCTCATGTAGCCTCGATGAAACATTCGTTTTTCAGGTAGACGTCTCGTCATCGCCTTTATCCATTTAATTCCAAAGATTTCCGTTTTCCCACGCCTCGCGACAATTGTTTAAAACAATCCCCAAATGTCGCAATTTCAAACCTTTTACACCGTCTTCATCGCGGGATACTATTGCTACGCGTTTCAGCAGAATTTTGAAGTTGTGGCACTTCTAGAAGTGAAACGGTATTTTTCCAATTGTTTAAAATTTAAATAATTTTTAACGGCCGCCGCAATTAATGTATGGCAAAATTGAAACGGTTGTTCGTGAAAGTTTACCACTCTGTAAATATTTTGAAACTTTCAGCTTCCTAGCTTATCTTCTAGTACCTAAACAGTTTTTTATTTGTTTAAACATTTTGAGAATTTTTAACTGCCGAACAAATTAATATATATCGAAATCGTGGTGGTCTCTATCTGGTTCTTTTTTGGAATTCTACCTGCAAATAAATTTCAGCTGCGTAGCACGAGCGAATGTGCATAAACCATTAGAATTGGTTTGAACAATTGCCAATTTTTTTGGTTCCGCGTCGTCGAACTTTTTCGAGATTTGGTTTTTCCTGGGCGGCTCCGCAAAGAATTCTTCACAAGGAAAAAATTTCGAGTCTCCAGCTTTTATCCGGAAGTGCCTGAAAATCGGTATCAGACTGTGTTCGATATATACGTCGTCAATCATTTGTTTTTGGTCGGCAAACGACGAGATTCGCGTCTTTTCCCAAGACAGAAGGCACAAAAAGCGCAATTTCTGTGAATTAATTTCGTGCACTTGCCGGTAAGCTCGGAGGTTGAAATTTTCAGTGTCGCTAGATGGCCGCAATATCTATCGGGAATTGTCGTCGCTTTTGCTCAGGGTGTCTTGGGTTCGACTCCAGAGACCCCGGAATATCTCCCATAAGTTAGCGTGGGGGAACGCGATCTAATAAGCTTAGGAAGCTGAAATTTTGCAAGATTATACGACTTTTCTCGGAACCGACTACAAAAATCGAAAATTTTAAAATTGTCAGTTTCTAAGAGTCGATTTAACCCCATTTGTACATTAAAGTTCGATAATTTTTATCTTGAAAACTATATGCCGCACGTTCAAGATCTCGGTATCATTATTTAGGCGATTACACGTAAAAAAAAAAGAAAATTTTTAAAAAGTTAAAAAATGTCGAACGCTAATAACGATTCGCAATTGTTTAAACAACTTTTCAACGTTTTCGTATTTCCGAATGCGCTGCGGAGCTAAAAGTCCCTTTACGAGTAGAATTCCGAAACATGATCTGACAGGGATAACTCCGATTTCGATATTTCATTTTGTCCTGCAGTTAAAAATTCTTAAAATTTTAACGGAAGGGTTAATGTTCAGCTCCTACGAGGAGAGTTTGACAGCCGAAATTCGCGAGTTATTCGGAAATTATTTCGGTTTTAACATTTAACTTCCGAGAGTGTGGTGAAAAACTCCAAATTCGGCAGAAATGTGTCGTGTGCACGATATTCCTAAGAATGCAAAAATTGGCGATCGTTTCGCTCCATCGCAGTTGGAGCGGCGTGTTAGGTCTCCGGGCTGATTCGAGCGGCGTGTTAGGTCGCCGGCGGGGCACCGGCGGAAGGGGGGGAGGCGGAAAGTGGGGGGGGGGGGGTGGCAAGTGGGGGGGGGCGGCAATTGGGGGGGGGGGAGGCGAAAATGGGGGTGGCGAGGCGGAAAATGGGGGGGAGGCAGCAAGTGGGGGCGCGAGTTGGAAAGTGGGGGGGGGGGGGGGCGAGGCGGCAAGTGTGGGGGGGCGGCAAGTGGGGGGGAGGGCGAAGCGGCAAGGGGGGGGGCGGCAAGGGGGGGGGCGGCAAGTGGATGGGGGGGGGGCGAAGCGGCAAATGGGGGCGAGGCGACAAGTGGGGGGGCGAGGCGGCAATTGTGGGGGGGGCGGCATGTGGGCGGGCAGGTAAAAAGTGGGGGGGGGCGAGACGGGAAGTGTGGGGGGGAGGCGCCATGTGGGGGTGGAGGCGGCAAGTGGGGGGGGAGACGGCAAGTGGAGGGGCGGCAATTGGGGGGGGGGGCAGGCGGCAAAGGGGGGGGGCGAGGCGGCAAAGGGGGGAGGCGGCAAGTGGGGGGTGGGCGAGGCGGCAATTATGGGGGTGGCGGCATGTGGTGGGGAGGCGAAAAGTGGGGGGAGGGCGAGACGGAAAATGTGGGGGGAGGCGGCAAGTGGGGGGGGGAGGCGGCAAGTAGGGGGGCGGCAATTGGGGGGGGGCAGGCGGCAAAGGGGGGGGCGCGAGGCGGCAAAGAGGGGGCGCGAGGCGGCAAAGGGGGGAGGCGGCAAGTGGGGGGGAGACGGAAAGTGGGGGGAGGCGGAAAGTGGGGGGGGAGGAAAGTGGGGGGGAGGCGGCAAGTGGAGGGGGGAGGCAGCATGTGGGGGGGGGGCAAGTGGGGGTCGGCAAGTGGGGGGAGGCGGCAAGTGGGGGGGGATGCGGCAAGAGGGGGGGGGGAAGAGGGGGGGCGAAGCGGAAAGTGAGGGGGGAGCGAGGTGGCATGTGAGGAGGGGAGGCGGCAAGTGGGGGGGGGGGCGGAAAATGAGGGGGGGGGGCGGAAAGTTGGGGGGGGCGGCAAGTAGGGTGAGGTGGCATGTGGGGGGGAAGGCGGCAAGTGGGGGGGGAGGCGGCAAGTGGGGGGAGGCGGCAAGCGGTGGGGAGGCGGCAAGTGGGGGGGTGAGGCGGCATATGGGGGGGGGTCGGCAAGTGGGGGGGGCGGCAAATGGTGTGGGGCGGCAAGTTGGGGGGTGGCAAGTGAGGGGAGGCAAGTGGGTGGGGCGGATAGGGGGGAGAGGCGGCAAGTGGGGGGGGAGGCGGCAAGTGGAGGGGGAGGCGGCAAATGGGGGGAGGCGGAAAGTGAGGGGGGGGTCGAGGCGGCAAGTGGGGGGGGGCGGCAAGTGGGTGGGGTCGGCAAGTGGGGGGGCGGCAAGAGGGGTGGGGGCGGCAAGTGGGGGGGGGGGGGGCAAGTGGGGGGGGGGGCAAGAATGTCCAAGAGCTAAGCAAAAGTCAAACACGTAAAAAACAACTGGAGAGGACAGGAAAATATCACAATTAGCAACAGCTGGCAACCGCGAGGAAGGGAGAGAGTAAGTGGGAGTGGGGGTTTGTCTGCGCATGTCGTCATCTACGCGTTACTGCTATAGTTGGCGCTTGCTTGCTGCGAGCATCTCATCTCGCCTCGAAGAAACATTCGTTTTTCAGGTAGACGTCTCGTCATCGCCTATATCCCTTTAATTCCAAAGATTTCCGTTTTCCCACGCCTCGCGACAATTGTTTAAAACAATCCCCAAATGTCGCAATTTCAAACATTTTACACCGTCTTCATCGCGGGATATTATGCTACGCGTTTCAGCAGAATTTTGAAGTTGTGGCACTTCTAGAAGTGAAACGGTATTTTTCAAATTGTTTAAAACTTAAATAATTTTAAACGGCCGCCGCAATTGATGTATGGCAAAATCGAAACGTTTGTTCGTGAAAGTTCACCACTCAGTAAATATTTTGAAAATTTCAGCTTCCTAGCTTACCCTTTAGTACCTAAACTGTTTTCTATTTGTTTAAACATTTTTAGAATTTTTAACTACCGAACAAATTAATATATATCGAAATCGTGGTGGTCTCTATCTGGTTCTTTTTTGGAATTCTACTTGCAAAAAAAATTTCAGCTGCGTAGCACGAGCGAAAGTGCATAAACCATGAGAATTTGTTTGAACAATTGCCAATTTTTTTGGATCCGCGTCGTCGAACTTTTTCGAGATTTGGTTTTTCCTGGGCGGCTCCGCAAAGAATTCTTCACAAGGAAAAAATTTCGAGTCTCCAGCTCATCCGGAAGTGCCTGAAAATCGGTATCATACTGTGTTCTATATATATACGTCGTCTATCATTTGTTTTTGGTCGGCAAACGACGAGATTCGCGTCTTTTCCCACGACAGAAGGCACAAAAAGCGCAATTTCTGTGAATTAATTTCGTGCTTTTGCCGGTAAGCTCGGAGGTTGAAATTTTCAGTGTCGCTAGATGACCGCAATATCTATCGGGAATTGTCGTCGCTTTTGCTCACGGTGTCTTGGGTTCGACTCCAGAGACCCCGGAATATCTCCCATAAGTTAGCGTGGGGGAACGCGATCTAATAAGCTTAGGAAGCTGAAATTTTGCAAGATTATACGACTTTTCTCGGAACAAACTACAAAAATCGATAATTTTAAAATTGTCAGTTTCTAAGAGTAGATCTAACCCCATTTGTACATTAAAGTTCGATAATTTTTATCTTGAAAACTATACGCCGCACGTTCAAGATCTCGGTAACATTATTTAGGCGATTACACGTAGAAAAAACGAAATTTTTTAAAAAGTTAAAAAAAGTCGACCGCTAATAACGATTCGCAATTGTTTAAAAAACTTTTCAACGTTTTCGTGTTTTCGAATGCGCTGCGGAGCTAAAAGTCCCTTTACGAGTAGAATTCCGAAACATGATCTGATAGGGACAACTCCGATTTCGATATTTCATTTTGTCCTGCAGTTAAAAATTCTTAAAATTTTAACGGATGGGTTAATGTTCAGCTCCTACGAGGAGAGTTTGACAGCCAAAATTCGTGAGTTATTCGGAAATTATTTCGGTTTTAACATTTAACTTCCGAGAGTGTGGTGAAAAACTCCAAATTCGGCAGAAATGTGTCGTGTGCACGATATTCCTAAGAATGCAAAAATTGGCGATCGTTTCGCTCCATCGCAGTTGGAGCGGCGTGGTAGGTCTCCGGGCTGATTCGAGCGGCGTGGTAGGTCGCCGGCGGGGCACCGGCCGAAGGAAGGGAGGCGGAAAGTGGGGGGGGGGGGGTAGCAAGTGGGGGGGAAATCGGCATGTGGGGGGGGGCGAGGCGGAAAGTGGGGGGGCGGCAAGTGGGGGCGAGGCGGAAAGTAAGGGGGGGGGGCGAGGCGGCAAGTGTGGGGGGGTGGCAAGTTGGGGGCGGCAAGTGGGGGGGGGCGAGGCGGGAAAAGGGGGGGAACCGGCAAGTGGGGGGGGCAAGGCGGCAATTGTGGGGGGGAGGAGAAAAGTGGGGGGGGGGGCGAGACGGCAAGTGTGGGGGGAGGAGTCAAGTGGGGGGCGAGACGGCAAGTGTGGAGGGGAGGCGGCAAGTGGGGGGGGGAAACGGCAAGTGGGGGGGAGGCGGCAATTGTGGGGGGAGGCGGCAAGTGTGGGGGGCGAGACGGAAAGTGGGGGGGGCGAGGCGGAAAGTGAGGGGGGGCGGAAAGTTGGGGGGGGGCGGCAAGTGGGGGGAGGTGGCATGTGGCGGGGAAGGCGGCAAGTGGGTGAGGGGCGGCAAGTGGGGGGGTGCGAGGCGGAAATGGGGGAGGGCTGCAAGTTAGGGGAGGCGACATGTGGGGGGGGAGGCGGCAAGTGGATGGGGGAGCGGCAAGCGGTGGGGAGGCGGCAAGTGGGGGGGGAGGCGGCATATGGGGGGGGGGGCGGCAAGTGGGGGTGGGGGGGCGGCAAATGGTGGGGGGGCGGCAAGTGAGGGTGGGCAAGTGGGGGGGGGCGGAAAGTGGGGGGGAGGCGGCAAGTGTAGGGGGAGGCGGCAAGTGGGGGGGGGGCGGCAAGTGGGGGGGGGGTCGAGGCGGCAAGTGGGGGGGGGGTCGAGGTGGCAAGTGGGGGGGGGGGCGGCAAGTGGGGGGGGTCGGCAAGTGGGGGGGCGGCATGAGGGGCGGGCCGGCAAGTGGGGGGGGGCAAGTGAGGGGGGGGCAAGTGGAGGGAGGGCAAGTGGAGGGGGGGGCAAGAATGTCCAAGAGCTTAGCAAAAGTCAAACACGTAAAAAACAACGGGAGAGGACAGGAAAATATCACAAGTAGCAACAGCTGGCAACCGCGAGGAAGGGAGAGAATAAGCGGGAGTGGGAGTTTGTCTGCGCAGGTCGTCATCTACGCGTATCTGCTATAGTTGGCGCTTGCTTGCTGCGAGCATCTCATGTAGCCTCGATGAAACATTCGTTTTTCAGGTAGACGTCTCGTCATCGCCTTTATCCATTTAATTCCAAAGATTTCCGTTTTCCCACGCCTCGCGACAATTGTTTAAAACAATCCCCAAATGTCGCAATTTCAAACCTTTTACACCGTCTTCATCGCGGGATACTATTGCTACGCGTTTCAGCAGAATTTTGAAGTTGTGGCACTTCTAGAAGTGAAACGGTATTTTTCCAATTGTTTAAAATTTAAATAATTTTTAACGGCCGCCGCAATTAATGTATGGCAAAATTGAAACGGTTGTTCGTGAAAGTTTACCACTCTGTAAATATTTTGAAACTTTCAGCTTCCTAGCTTATCTTCTAGTACCTAAACAGTTTTTTATTTGTTTAAACATTTTGAGAATTTTTAACTGCCGAACAAATTAATATATATCGAAATCGTGGTGGTCTCTATCTGGTTCTTTTTTGGAATTCTACCTGCAAATAAATTTCAGCTGCGTAGCACGAGCGAATGTGCATAAACCATTAGAATTGGTTTGAACAATTGCCAATTTTTTTGGTTCCGCGTCGTCGAACTTTTTCGAGATTTGGTTTTTCCTGGGCGGCTCCGCAAAGAATTCTTCACAAGGAAAAAATTTCGAGTCTCCAGCTTATCCGGAAGTGCCTGAAAATCGGTATCAGACTGTGTTCGATATATACGTCGTCAATCATTTGTTTTTGGTCGGCAAACGACGAGATTCGCGTCTTTTCCCAAGACAGAAGGCACAAAAAGCGCAATTTCTGTGAATTAATTTCGTGCACTTGCCGGTAAGCTCGGAGGTTGAAATTTTCAGTGTCGCTAGATGGCCGCAATATCTATCGGGAATTGTCGTCGCTTTTGCTCAGGGTGTCTTGGGTTCGACTCCAGAGACCCCGGAATATCTCCCATAAGTTAGCGTGGGGGAACGCGATCTAATAAGCTTAGGAAGCTGAAATTTTGCAAGATTATACGACTTTTCTCGGAACCGACTACAAAAATCGAAAATTTTAAAATTGTCAGTTTCTAAGAGTCGATTTAACCCCATTTGTACATTAAAGTTCGATAATTTTTATCTTGAAAACTATATGCCGCACGTTCAAGATCTCGGTATCATTATTTAGGCGATTACACGTAAAAAAAAAAGAAAATTTTTAAAAAGTTAAAAAATGTCGAACGCTAATAACGATTCGCAATTGTTTAAACAACTTTTCAACGTTTTCGTATTTCCGAATGCGCTGCGGAGCTAAAAGTCCCTTTACGAGTAGAATTCCGAAACATGATCTGACAGGGATAACTCCGATTTCGATATTTCATTTTGTCCTGCAGTTAAAAATTCTTAAAATTTTAACGGAAGGGTTAATGTTCAGCTCCTACGAGGAGAGTTTGACAGCCGAAATTCGCGAGTTATTCGGAAATTATTTCGGTTTTAACATTTAACTTCCGAGAGTGTGGTGAAAAACTCCAAATTCGGCAGAAATGTGTCGTGTGCACGATATTCCTAAGAATGCAAAAATTGGCGATCGTTTCGCTCCATCGCAGTTGGAGCGGCGTGTTAGGTCTCCGGGCTGATTCGAGCGGCGTGTTAGGTCGCCGGCGGGGCACCGGCGGAAGGGGGGGAGGCGGAAAGTGGGGGGGGGGGGGGTGGCAAGTGGGGGGGGGCGGCAATTGGGGGGGGGGGAGGCGAAAATGGGGGTGGCGAGGCGGAAAATGGGGGGGAGGCAGCAAGTGGGGGCGCGAGTTGGAAAGTGGGGGGGGGGGGGGCGAGGCGGCAAGTGTGGGGGGGCGGCAAGTGGGGGGGAGGGCGAAGCGGCAAGGGGGGGGGCGGCAAGGGGGGGGGCGGCAAGTGGATGGGGGGGGGGGCGAAGCGGCAAATGGGGGCGAGGCGACAAGTGGGGGGGCGAGGCGGCAATTGTGGGGGGGGCGGCATGTGGGCGGGCAGGTAAAAAGTGGGGGGGGGCGAGACGGGAAGTGTGGGGGGGAGGCGCCATGTGGGGGTGGAGGCGGCAAGTGGGGGGGGAGACGGCAAGTGGAGGGGCGGCAATTGGGGGGGGGGGGCAGGCGGCAAAGGGGGGGGCGAGGCGGCAAAGGGGGGAGGCGGCAAGTGGGGGGTGGGCGAGGCGGCAATTATGGGGGTGGCGGCATGTGGTGGGGAGGCGAAAAGTGGGGGGAGGGCGAGACGGAAAATGTGGGGGGAGGCGGCAAGTGGGGGGGGGGAGGCGGCAAGTAGGGGGGCGGCAATTGGGGGGGGGCAGGCGGCAAAGGGGGGGGCGCGAGGCGGCAAAGAGGGGGCGCGAGGCGGCAAAGGGGGGAGGCGGCAAGTGGGGGGGAGACGGAAAGTGGGGGGAGGCGGAAAGTGGGGGGGGAGGAAAGTGGGGGGGAGGCGGCAAGTGGAGGGGGGAGGCAGCATGTGGGGGGGGGGCAAGTGGGGGTCGGCAAGTGGGGGGAGGCGGCAAGTGGGGGGGGATGCGGCAAGAGGGGGGGGGGGAAGAGGGGGGGCGAAGCGGAAAGTGAGGGGGGAGCGAGGTGGCATGTGAGGAGGGGAGGCGGCAAGTGGGGGGGGGGGCGGAAAATGAGGGGGGGGGCGGAAAGTTGGGGGGGGCGGCAAGTAGGGTGAGGTGGCATGTGGGGGGGAAGGCGGCAAGTGGGGGGGGAGGCGGCAAGTGGGGGGAGGCGGCAAGCGGTGGGGAGGCGGCAAGTGGGGGGGTGAGGCGGCATATGGGGGGGGGTCGGCAAGTGGGGGGGGCGGCAAATGGTGTGGGGCGGCAAGTTGGGGGGTGGCAAGTGAGGGGAGGCAAGTGGGTGGGGCGGATAGGGGGGAGAGGCGGCAAGTGGGGGGGGAGGCGGCAAGTGGAGGGGGAGGCGGCAAATGGGGGGAGGCGGAAAGTGAGGGGGGGGTCGAGGCGGCAAGTGGGGGGGGGCGGCAAGTGGGTGGGGTCGGCAAGTGGGGGGGCGGCAAGAGGGGTGGGGGCGGCAAGTGGGGGGGGGGGGGGGCAAGTGGGGGGGGGGCAAGAATGTCCAAGAGCTAAGCAAAAGTCAAACACGTAAAAAACAACTGGAGAGGACAGGAAAATATCACAATTAGCAACAGCTGGCAACCGCGAGGAAGGGAGAGAGTAAGTGGGAGTGGGGGTTTGTCTGCGCATGTCGTCATCTACGCGTTACTGCTATAGTTGGCGCTTGCTTGCTGCGAGCATCTCATCTCGCCTCGAAGAAACATTCGTTTTTCAGGTAGACGTCTCGTCATCGCCTATATCCCTTTAATTCCAAAGATTTCCGTTTTCCCACGCCTCGCGACAATTGTTTAAAACAATCCCCAAATGTCGCAATTTCAAACATTTTACACCGTCTTCATCGCGGGATATTATGCTACGCGTTTCAGCAGAATTTTGAAGTTGTGGCACTTCTAGAAGTGAAACGGTATTTTTCAAATTGTTTAAAACTTAAATAATTTTAAACGGCCGCCGCAATTGATGTATGGCAAAATCGAAACGTTTGTTCGTGAAAGTTCACCACTCAGTAAATATTTTGAAAATTTCAGCTTCCTAGCTTACCCTTTAGTACCTAAACTGTTTTCTATTTGTTTAAACATTTTTAGAATTTTTAACTACCGAACAAATTAATATATATCGAAATCGTGGTGGTCTCTATCTGGTTCTTTTTTGGAATTCTACTTGCAAAAAAAATTTCAGCTGCGTAGCACGAGCGAAAGTGCATAAACCATGAGAATTTGTTTGAACAATTGCCAATTTTTTTGGATCCGCGTCGTCGAACTTTTTCGAGATTTGGTTTTTCCTGGGCGGCTCCGCAAAGAATTCTTCACAAGGAAAAAATTTCGAGTCTCCAGCTCATCCGGAAGTGCCTGAAAATCGGTATCATACTGTGTTCTATATATATACGTCGTCTATCATTTGTTTTTGGTCGGCAAACGACGAGATTCGCGTCTTTTCCCACGACAGAAGGCACAAAAAGCGCAATTTCTGTGAATTAATTTCGTGCTTTTGCCGGTAAGCTCGGAGGTTGAAATTTTCAGTGTCGCTAGATGACCGCAATATCTATCGGGAATTGTCGTCGCTTTTGCTCACGGTGTCTTGGGTTCGACTCCAGAGACCCCGGAATATCTCCCATAAGTTAGCGTGGGGGAACGCGATCTAATAAGCTTAGGAAGCTGAAATTTTGCAAGATTATACGACTTTTCTCGGAACCGACTACAAAAATCGAAAATTTTAAAATTGTCAGTTTCTAAGAGTCGATTTAACCCCATTTGTACATTAAAGTTCGATAATTTTTATCTTGAAAACTATATGCCGCACGTTCAAGATCTCGGTATCATTATTTAGGCGATTACACGTAAAAAAAAAAGAAAATTTTTAAAAAGTTAAAAATGTCGAACGCTAATAACGATTCGCAATTGTTTAAACAACTTTTCAACGTTTTCGTATTTCCGAATGCGCTGCGGAGCTAAAAGTCCCTTTACGAGTAGAATTCCGAAACATGATCTGACAGGGATAACTCCGATTTCGATATTTCATTTTGTCCTGCAGTTAAAAATTCTTAAAATTGTAACGGAAGGGTTAATGTTCAGCTCCTACGAGGAGAGTTTGACAGCCGAAATTCGCGAGTTATTCGGAAATTATTTCGGTTTTAACATTTAACTTCCGAGAGTGTGGTGAAAAACTCCAAATTCGGCAGAAATGTGTCGTGTGCACGATATTCCTAAGAATGCAAAAATTGGCGATCGTTTCGCTCCATCGCAGTTGGAGCGGCGTGTTAGGTCTCCGGGCTGATTCGAGCGGCGTGTTAGGTCGCCGGCGGGGCACCGGCGGAAGGGGGGGAGGCGGAAAGTGGGGGGGGGGGGGGTGGCAAGTGGGAGGGGGCGGCAATTGGGGGGGGGGGGGAGGAGAAAATGGGGGTGGCGAGGCGGAAAATGGGGGGGAGGCAGCAAGTGGGGGCGCGAGTTGGAAAGTGGGGGGGGGGGGGGGGCGAGGCGGCAAGTGTGGGGGGGCGGCAAGTGGGGGGGAGGGCGAAGCGGCAAGGGGGGGGGGCGGCAAGGGGGGGGGGCGGCAAGTGGATGGGGGGGGGGCGAAGCGGCAAATGGGGGCGAGGCGACAAGTGGGGGGGCGAGGCGGCAATTGTGGGGGGGGCGGCATGTGGGCGGGCAGGTAAAAAGTGGGGGGGGGGGCGAGACGGGAAGTGTGGGGGGGAGGCGCCATGTGGGGGTGGAGGCGGCAAGTGGGGGGGGAGACGGCAAGTGGAGGGGCGGCAATTGGGGGGGGGGGCAGGCGGCAAAGGGGGGGGGCGAGGCGGCAAAGGGGGGAGGCGGCAAGTGGGGGGTGGGCGAGGCGGCAATTATGGGGGTGGCGGCATGTGGGGGGAGGCGAAAAGTGGGGGGAGGGCGAGACGGAAAATGTGGGGGGAGGCGGCAAGTGGGGGGGGGGAGGCGGCAAGTGGGGGGGCGGCAATTGGGGGGGGGCAGGCGGCAAAGGGGGGGGGCGCGAGGCGGCAATGTGGGGGCGCGAGGCGGCAAAGGGGGGAGGCGGCAAGTGGGGGGGAGACGGAAAGTGGGGGGAGGCGGAAAGTGGGGGGGGAGGAAAGTGGGGGGGAGGCGGCAAGTGGAGGGGGGAGGCAGCATGTGGGGGGGGGCAAGTGGGGGTCGGCAAGTGGGGGGAGGCGGCAAGTTGGGGGGGATGCGGCAAGAGGGGGGGGGGGAAGAGGGGGGGCGAAGCGGAAAGTGAGGGGGGAGCGAGGTGGCATGTGAGGAGGGGAGGCGGCAAGTGGGGGGGGGGGCGGAAAATGAGGGGGGGGGCGGAAAGATGGGGGGGCGGCAAGTATGGTGAGGTGGCATGTGGGGGGGGATGGCGGCAAGTGGGGGGGGGAGGCGGCAAGTGGGGGGAGGCGGCAAGCGGTGGGGAGGCGGCAAGTGGGGGGGTGAGGCGGCATATGGGGGGGGGTCGGCAAGTGGGGGGGGCGGCAAATGGTGTGGGGCGGCAAGTTGGGGGGTGGCAAGTGAGGGGAGGCAAGTGGGGGGGGCGGATAGGGGGGAGAGGCGGCAAGTGGGGGGGGAGGCGGCAAGTGGAGGGGGAGGCGGCAAATGGGGGGAGGCGGAAAGTGAGGGGGGGGTCGAGGCGGCAAGTGGGGGGGGCGGCAAGTGGGTGGGGTCGGCAAGTGGGGGGGCGGCAAGAGGGGTGGGGGCGGCAAGTGGGGGGGGGGGGGGGCAAGTGGGGGGGGCAAGAATGTCCAAGAGCTAAGCAAAAGTCAAACACGTAAAAAACAACTGGAGAGGACAGGAAAATATCACAATTAGCAACAGCTGGCAACCGCGAGGAAGGGAGAGAGTAAGTGGGAGTGGGGGTTTGTCTGCGCATGTCGTCATCTACGCGTTACTGCTATAGTTGGCGCTTGCTTGCTGCGAGCATCTCATCTCGCCTCGAAGAAACATTCGTTTTTCAGGTAGACGTCTCGTCATCGCCTATATCCCTTTAATTCCAAAGATTTCCGTTTTCCCACGCCTCGCGACAATTGTTTAAAACAATCCCCAAATGTCGCAATTTCAAACATTTTACACCGTCTTCATCGCGGGATACTAATGCTACGCGTTTCAGCAGAATTTTGAAGTTGTGGCACTTCTAGAAGTGAAACGGTATTTTTCAAATTGTTTAAAACTTAAATAATTTTAAACGGCCGCCGCAATTGATGTATGGCAAAATCGAAACGTTTGTTCGTGAAAGTTCACCACTCAGTAAATATTTTGAAAATTTCAGCTTCCTAGCTTACCCTTTAGTACCTAAACTGTTTTCTATTTGTTTAAACATTTTTAGAATTTTTAACTACCGAACAAATTAATATATATCGAAATCGTGGTGGTCTCTATCTGGTTCTTTTTTGGAATTCTACTTGCAAAAAAAATTTCAGCTGCGTAGCACGAGCGAAAGTGCATAAACCATGAGAATTTGTTTGAACAATTGCCAATTTTTTTGGATCCGCGTCGTCGAACTTTTTCGAGATTTGGTTTTTCCTGGGCGGCTCCGCAAAGAATTCTTCACAAGGAAAAAATTTCGAGTCTCCAGCTCATCCGGAAGTGCCTGAAAATCGGTATCATACTGTGTTCTATATATATACGTCGTCTATCATTTGTTTTTGGTCGGCAAACGACGAGATTCGCGTCTTTTCCCACGACAGAAGGCACAAAAAGCGCAATTTCTGTGAATTAATTTCGTGCTTTTGCCGGTAAGCTCGGAGGTTGAAATTTTCAGTGTCGCTAGATGACCGCAATATCTATCGGGAATTGTCGTCGCTTTTGCTCACGGTGTCTTGGGTTCGACTCCAGAGACCCCGGAATATCTCCCATAAGTTAGCGTGGGGGAACGCGATCTAATAAGCTTAGGAAGCTGAAATTTTGCAAGATTATACGACTTTTCTCGGAACCGACTACAAAAATCGAAAATTTTAAAATTGTCAGTTTCTAAGAGTCGATTTAACCCCATTTGTACATTAAAGTTCGATAATTTTTATCTTGAAAACTATATGCCGCACGTTCAAGATCTCGGTATCATTATTTAGGCGATTACACGTAAAAAAAAAGAAATTTTTTAAAAAGTTAAAAAATGTCGAACGCTAATAACAATTCGTAATTGTTTAAACAACTTTTCAAAGTTTTCGTATTTCCGAATGCGCTGCGGAGCTAAATGTCCCTTTACGAGTAGAATTCCGAAACATGATCTGATAGGGACAACTCCGATTTCGATATTTCATTTTGTCCTGCAGTTAAAAATTCTTAAAATTTTAACGGAAGGGTTAATGTTCAGCTCCTATGAAGAGAGTTTGACAGCCGAAATTCGCGAGTTATTCGGAAATTATTTCGGTTTTAACATTTAACTTCCGAGAGTGTGGTGAAAAACTCCAAATTCGGCAGAAATGTGTCGTGTGCACGATTTTCCTAAGAATGCAAAAATTGGCGATCGTTTCGCTCCATCGTAGTTGGAGCGGCGTGGTAGGTCTCCGGGCTGATTCGAGCGGCGTGGTAGGTCGCCGGCGGGGCACCGGCCGAAGGAAGGGAGGCGGAAAGTGGGGGGGGGGGTGGTAAGTGGGGGGGAAATCGGCATGTGGGGGGGGGGAGAGGCGGAAAGTGGGGGGGCGGCAAGTGGGGGCGAGGCGGAAAGTAAGGGGGGGGGGCGAGGCGGCAAGTGTGGGGGGGTGGCAAGTTGGGGGCGGCAAGTGGGGGGGGGCGAGGCGGGAAAAGGGGGGGAACCGGCAAGTGGGGGGGGCAAGGCGGCAATTGTGGGGGGGAGGAGAAAAGTGGGGGGGGGGGGGGGCGAGACGGCAAGTGTGGGGGGAGGAGTCAAGTGGGGGGCGAGACGGCAAGTGTGGAGGGGAGGCGGCAAGTGGGGGGGGAAACGGCAAGTGGGGGGGAGGCGGCAATTGTGGGGGGAGGCGGCAAGTGTGGGGGGCGAGACGGAAAGTGGGGGGGGGCGAGGCGGAAAGTGAGGGGGGGGCGGAAAGTTGGGGGGGGGGCGGCAAGTGGGGGGAGGTGGCATGTGGCGGGGAAGGCGGCAAGTGGGTGAGGGGCGGCAAGTGGGGGGGTGCGAGGCGGAAATGGGGGAGGGCTGCAAGTGAGGGGAGGCGACATGTGGGGGGGGAGGCGGCAAGTGGATGGGGGAGCGGCAAGCGGTGGGGAGGCGGCAAGTGGGGGGGGGAGGCGGCATATGGGGGGGGGGGGGCGGCAAGTGGGGGTGGGGGGCGGCAAATGGTGGGGGGGCGGCAAGTGAGGGTGGGCAAGTGGGGGGGGCGGAAAGTGGGGGGAGGCGGCGAGTGTAGGGGGAGGCGGCAAGTGGGGGGGGGGCGGCAAGTGGGGGGGGTCGAGGTGGCATGTGGGGGGGGGGTCGAGGT
>JAJPWW010000828.1:0-47307 GCA_028673005.1 Tanypteryx hageni
TTCTCCTTTTTCGCGTTTTCTCACGTGTCATTGGTCTTCCTTGGCGGGGTTAGGCGGGGGCAGGCGGAAGCAGACGGAAGCAGGCGGAGGAAAGCGGATGCGGGCGGGGGCGGGCGGGGGCGGGCGGGGGCGTGCTGGGGCGGGCGGGGGTGGGCGGGGGCTGGTGGGTGTTGGCGGGCCGGGCGGGGGCGGGCGGGGGTGGACGGGGGCGGACGGGGGCTGACGGGGGCGGACGGGGGCGGACTGGGGCGGGCAGGGGTGGACGGGTGTAGGCGGGAGTGGGCGGGCGAGGATGGACAGGTGCGGGCAGGGTCGGGCAGTGGCGGACGGGTGTAGGCAGTGGCGAGCGGGGGCGGACGAGGGCGGGCGTGAGCGGGTGGTGGCAGGCGGTGGCGGGCGGAGTGTCCCGGCCGGGCGGGGGCGGTCAGGGGCGGGCGGGGGAGGGCGGGGGCGGGCGGTGTCTGGCGGGGTCTGGCAGGGGCGAGTCGGGGCGGTGGGGCAGGGGCGGGTGGGCTTTTGGGGGCGGTCGGGCCTGGTAGGAGCGGACTGGTGCGAGATTGGGCGAGCGGGGGCGGGGGCGGGCTGGGGCGGGCGGGGGCGGGTGAGCAGGGACGGGCGTTGGGGTGCGGGTGGGTGCGGACGGGAGCGGTCGGTGGCTGTCGGGGGCGGGCAGGTGCGGACGGGTGTAGGCGGGGGCAGGCGAAGGCAGGCAAAAGCAAGCTTTTGCAGGCGGGGGCAGGCGAGGGCAGGAGGGGCAGGCGGGTGCAGACGGGGGCGGACGGGGGAGGACGGGGGCTGGCGGTAGCGGGCGGGGGCTGGCGGTGGCAGGCAAGGGTAGGCGGGAGATTGCAGAAGAAGACGGGGTCGGGCGGAAGCGGGCGGGGCAGGTGGGGGCGGGCGGGGTGGGCGGGGCAGCGGGGGCTGGCTGAGCCATGTAAGACATGCGGTGGCAAGCGGGGACAAGCGGTGTCAGGCGGGGGCAGGCGGGGCTAGCAGGGGGAGGGGGGCTGGCGGTGGCGGGCGCGGGCGGGCGGGGCCGGGCGGGCGGGGGCGTGCGGGCGGAAGCGGGCGGGGTAAGGCGGGGCTGGCTGTGGCAGGTAGGACGGGCTGGGGCGGGCGGGCTTGGGCGGACGCGAGCGGGCGGGGGTTGCGGGGGCGGGCAGGGACGAACGGGTGTAGGCGGGGGCGGACGAGGGCGGGCGGGGGCGGGCAGGGGCGGACTTGTGTAGGCGGGAGCGGGCGGTGGTGGACGGGGGCGGGCGAAAGCGGGCGGGCGAGGGAGTACGGGAGCGGTCGGGGGCGGGAAGGTGCGGACGGGTGTAGGCGTGGGCGAGCGGGGGCAAACGGGGGCGGGCGTGATCGGGCCGGGGCGGGAGGTGGCGGGCGGGGTGGGCCAGGCCGGTCGAAGGTTGGCCGGGGCGGGTGGGGGTGTGCGGTGTGTGGCGGGGGCGGGCGTTGACGGGCGGGGGCGGGCAGGGGAAGGCTGGGTCAAACGGGGGAAGGCGGGGGAGCGCAGGTCAGGCTGGGGCAGGCGGGGCAGGCTGGGGCAGGCGGGGGCAGGCGGGGGAAGGCGGGGGCAGGCAGGGGCAGGCTTGGGCCGGCAGGGGCAGGCTTGGGCCGGCAGGGGCAGGCGGGGGCAGGCGGGGGCAGGCGTGGGCAGGCGGAGGCAGGCGGGGGCAGGCGGGTTCAGGCTGGGCTGGCTAGGGCAGGCGGGGTCAGGCAGGGGCAGGCAGAGCTGGCAGGGGCACGTGGGGGCGATCGGGGGCAGATAGGGGTGGGCGGCGGAAGGCGAGGGCGGTCGGTGGTGGGCGGGGGAGGGCTTGGCTGGTCGAGGGCGGGCTGTGGCGGGAGTGGGATGGCGGGGACTCTATTCTATCCGTCTATCTTGACGATCAAACTCCTTAATTCTTCTTTCTCGCGTTTTCTCCCGTGTTATTGGTTTTCCTTGGAAATCAAACTCAATTATCTATATTTCTCCCGTTTTCTCTGTTTTTATCCTTCTTTCTTGTAGATCAAACTCCTTCATTTTTCTTTCTCGCGTTTTCTTCTGTGTTATTGATCTTCTTTGAAAATCAAACTCGTACTTTCTTCTTTCTCGCGTTTTCTCCCGTGTTATCGGTCTTCCTTGGCGATTAAACTCAATTATCCTTCTTTCTCACATTTTCTCTCTGTTTTATTGGTATATCTTGACGATCAAACTCCTTCATTTTTTTTCTCGCGTTTTCTCCCGTGTTATTGGTCTTCCTTGGAAATCAAACTCGTTTTTTTTTCTTTCTCGCGTATTCTTCCGTATTATCGGTCTTCCTTGGCGATCAAACTCAATTATCCATCTTTCTCCCGTTTTCTCTGTTATTATCGGAACTTCTTGTCAATCAAACACCTTCATTCTTCTTTCTCGCCTTTTCTCCCGATTTATTGGTCTTCCTTGGTATTCAAACTCTTTCTTTCTCCTTTCTCCCGTTTTCTATGGTTTTATTGGTCCTTCTTGGCGATCAAACTCATTCATTCTTTTTTTCGCGTTTTCTACAGTATTATTGGTCTTCCTTGGAAATCCAACTCGTTCTTTCTTCTTTCGTTCGCTTTCTCCCGTGTATTTGGTCTTCCATTGCGATCAAAATCGTTCATTCTCCTTTTTCGCGTTTTCTCACGTGTCATCGGCCTTCCTTGGCGATACAACTCAATTATTCAGGCGGGGGCAGACGGGAGCAGGCGGTGGCAGGAAGGGGCAGGCGAAGAAGGCGGAGGCGGGGCGAGCGGGGGCGGGAGGGGCGAGCGGCGCGGGCGGGGGAGGGCGTGGCCGGGTGGTGGCGGCCAGTGGCGGGTGGGGGCGGTCAAAGACGGTCGGTGTCTTGCGGGGGAGGGCGGGCGGGGCAGGCGGGAGTAGGAAGGAGCAGGCGGGGGCAGGCGGGAGCAGGCGGTGGCAGGAAGGGGCAGGCGGGTAAGGCGGAGGCGGGGCGAGCGGGGGCGGGCCCGGGCGGGCGGGGCAGGGCAGGGGGGCGTGCGGGCGGAAGCGGGCGGGGTAAGGCGGGGCTGGCTGTGGCAGGTAGGGCGGGCTGGGGCGGGCGGGCTTAAGCGGACGCGAGCGGGCGGGTGTTGCGGGGGCGGGCAGGGGCGAACGGGTGTAGGCGGGGGCGGACGAGGGCGGGCGGGGGCGGGCAGGGGCGGACGGGTGTAGGCGGGAGTGGGCGGGGGTGTACGGGGGCGGGCGAAAGCGGGCGGGCGAGGGAGTACGGGAGCGGGCGGGGGCGGGCAGGGGCGGACGGGTGTAGGCGGGGCGAGCGGGGGCAAACGGGGGCGGGCGTGATCAATCCGGGGCGGGAGGTGGCGGGCGGGGTGGGCCGGGCCGATCGGGGGTTGGCGGGGACGGGTGGGGGTGGGCGGTGGGTGGCGGGGGCGGGCGTTGACGGGCGGGGGGGGGCAGGGGCAGGCTGGGTCAAACGGGGGAAGGCGGGGGAGCGCAGGGCAGGCGGGGGCAGGCGTGGGCGGGCGGGGGCAGGCGTGGGCAGGCGGGAGCAGGCGTGGGCAGGCTGGGGCAGGTGGGGGAAGGCGGGGGATGGCGGGGGCAGGCAGGGGCAGACTTGGGCCGGCAGGGGCAGGCGGGGGCAGGCGTGGGGAGGCGGGTTCAGGCGGGGCTGGCTAGGGCAGTCGGGGTCAGGCAGGGGCAGGTAGAGCTTGCAGGGGCACGTGGGGGCGATCGGGGGCATATGGGGGCGGGCGGCGGAAGGCGAGGGCGGTCGGTGGTGGGCGGGGGAGGGCTTGGGTGGTCGAGGGCGGGCTGTGGCGGGAGTGGGATGGCGGGGACTATTCTATCCGTCTATCTTGACGATCAAACTCCTTAATTCTTCTTTCTCGCGTTTTCTCCCGTGTTATTGGTCTTCCTTGGAAATCAAACTCAATTATCTATCTTTCTCCCGTTTTCTCTGTTTTTATCGTTCTTTCTTGTAGATCAAACTCCTTCATTTTTCTTTATCGCGTTTTCTTCTGTGATATTGGTCTTCTTTGAAAATCAAACTCGTACTTTCTTCTTTCTCGCGTTTTCTCCCGTGTTATTGGTCTTCCTTGGAAATCAAACTCAATTATCTATCTTTCTCCCGTTTTCTCTGTTTTTTCGTTCTTTCTTGTAGATCAAACTCCTTCATTTTTCTTTCTCGCGTTTTCTTCTGTGTTATTGATCTTCTTTGAAAATCAAACTCGTACTTTCTTCTTTCTCGCGTTTTCTCCCGTGTTATCGGTCTTCCATGGCGATCAAACTCAATTATCCTTTTTCTCCCGTTTTCTCTCTGTTTATTCGGTCTATCTTTACGATCAAACTCCTTCATTCTCCTTTTTCGCGTTTTCTCACGTGTCAGTGGTCTTCCTTGGCGATAAAACTCAATTATTCTGGCGGGGGCAAGCGGGGGCAGGCGAGGGCAGGCAGAGGCAGGCCAAATCAGGCGGGGGCGGGCGGAGGTGGGCGTAGGCGGGCGGGGGCGGGCGGGGGCGGGCGGGGTCGTGCGAGGGCTGGAGGCGGTGCAGGCTCGGGCGGGCGGGGGGCGTAAAGGGGCGGGCGGGGCAGGCGGGGGTTGGAAGGTGAAGGCGTGGCAGGCGGTGGCAGGAAGGGGTAGGCGGTGAAGGCGGAAGAGGGGCGAGTGGGGGCGAGTGGGGGCGGGCGGGGGCGGGCGAAGGTGGGCAAAGGGCGGGCGGGGAAGGGCGGGGAAGGGCGGGGAAGGGCGTGGGCGGGCGGGTGCGGACGGGGGCGGGGGCGGGCCGGTGCGGGAGAGGGCGAGTTGGGGCCGGCGGGTGGCAGGAGGTGGCGGGCGGGGGCCGGCGAAGGCGGGCGGAATCTGGAGGGGGAGGGCGGGGTCAGGCTGGGCTGGCTGGGGCAGGCGTGGTCAGGCAGGGGCAGGCAAGGCTGGCAGAGGCACGTGGGGGCGATCGGGGGCGGATGGGGGCGGGCAGCGGATGGCGAGGGCGGTCGGTGGGGGAGGGGGCGTGTGGGGGCTGGCTGTGTCGGGCGGGGGCAGGCGGAGGCGGACGAAGGCGGGCAGCGGCGGGCGAAGGCGGGCAGGGGCGGGCTGGGGCAGGCGGATGTAGGCGGGGCAGGGGGGAAGCAGGCGGAGCAGGCGGAGGCAGGCGGGGGCAGGCCGGGGCGGGCGGAGGCGGGCGGGGGCGTGCGGGTGGAACCGGGCGGGGTCAGGCGGGGCTGGCTGGGGAAGGTAGGACGGGCGGGGGCGGGCGGAAGCGGGCGGGCTTGGGCGGACGTGAGGGGCCGGGGGGGGGCGGAGGCGGGCAGGGGCGGACGGGTGTAGTCGGGGGCGAACGGGGGCTGGCGGGGGCGGGCATGGGCGGACGGGTGTAGGCGGGATCGGGCGGGGTTGGACGGGGGCGGGCGAAAGCGGGCGGGCGAGGGAGGACGGGAGAGGGCGGGGGCGGGCAGGGGCGGACGGGTGTAGGCGTGGGCGAGCGGGGGCAGACGGGGGCGGGCTATGGCGGGCCGGGGCGGGAGGTTGGTGGCGGGGTGTGCCGGGCCGGGCGGGGGTGGGCGGGGGCGGGTGGGGTTGGGCGGGAAGGGGCAGGCTGTGTTAAATGGGGGAAAGCGGGGGGACGCAGGGCAGGCGGTGACAGTCGTGTGCAGGCGGGGACAGGCGGGGGAAGCGGGGGCTGGCAGGGGCAGGAGGGGGCAGGCGGGGGCAGGCGGGTGCAGGCGGTGTCAGGCGGGGCTGGCGGGGGTAGGCTGTGTCAAACGGGGGAAGGTGGGGGCACGCATGGCAGGAGGGGGCAGGCGTGGGCAGGCGGGGGCAGGCGGGGGCAAGCGGGGTCCGGCGGGGGCAGGCTGGGGCAGGCAGGGGCAGGCGGGGGGAGGCGGGGGGAGGCGGGGGCAGGCGGAAGAAGGCGGGGGCAGGCGGGGGCGGGCGGGGGCAGGCGGAGGCAGGCGGGGTCAGGCTGGGCTGGCTGGGGGAGCGGGGCAGGCAGGGGCAGGCAGGGCTGGCAGAGGCACGTGGGGGCGATCGGGGGCGGATGGGGGCGGGCGGCGGATGGCGAGGGCGGTCAGTGGAGGGCGGGGGAGGGTAGGGGTGGGCGAGGTCGTGCTGTGGCGGGAGGGGGCTGGCGGGGATGGGCGGGGGCGAGAGGTGTCTGGCGGAAGCAGGCGGGGGAAGGCGGGGGCGGGGGAGGTGGTGTCGTGGGGGGGGGGGGCGGGTGGGGTTCAATCGTTCATTCTCTTTTCTCACGTTTTCTCCCGTATTATCGGTCTTCCTCTGCGATCGAATTCAATTATCCTTCTTTCTCTCTTTTTCTCTGGTTTTATCGGTCTTCGTTGGCGATCAAACTCCATCATTCTTCTTTCTAGCGTTTTCCACCGTGTTATTGGTCTTCCTTGGAAATCAAACCTGCTCATTCTTCTTTTTCGCAATTTCTCCTGTTATATAGGTCTTCGTTGGCGATCAAACTCCATCATTCTTCTTTCTAGCGTTTTCCACCGTGTTATTGGTCTTCCTTGGAAATCAAACCTGCTCATTCTTCTTTTTCGCAATTTCTCCTGTTTTATTGGTCCTTCTTGGCGATCAAACTCATGCATTCATATTTTACGCGTTTTCTACAGTATTTTTGGTCTTCCTTGGAAATCAAACTCGTTCTTTCTTCTTTCGTTCGCTTTCTCCCATGTTTTTGGTCTACCTTGGCTATGAATCTCGTTCATTCTGCTTTCTCGCGTTTTCTCCCGTGTCATCGGTCTTCCTTGGAGATCAAACTCAATTATCGTTCTTTCTGCCGATTTCTCTGGATCTATCGGTCTTTCTTGTAAATCAAACTCGTTCTTTCTTCTTTCTTTGTTTTTTTTTCGTTTTTTTCGGTCTTCCATTGCGATCAAAATCGTTCATTCTCCTTTTTCGCGTTTTCTCACGTGTCATCGGTCTTCCTTGGCGGGGTTAGGCGGGGGCAGGCGGAAGCAGACGGAAGCAGGTGGAGGAAAGCGGATGCGGGCGGGGGAGGGCGGGGGCGGGCGGGGGCGTGCTGGGGCGGGCGGGGGTGGGCGGGGGCTGGTGGGTGTTGGCGGGCCGGGCGGGGGCGGGCGGGGGTGGACGGGGGCGGACGGGGGCTGACGGGGGCGGACGGGGGCGGACTGGGGCGGGCAGGGGTGGACGGGTGTAGGCGGGAGTGGGCGGGCGAGGATGGACAGGTGCGGGCAGGGTCGGGCAGTGGCGGACGGGTGTAGGCAGTGGCGAGCGGGGGCGGACGGGGGCGGGCGTGAGCGGGTGGTGGCAGGCGGTGGCGGGCGGAGTGTCCCGGCCGGGCGGGGGCGGTCAGGGGCGGGCGGGGGGAGGGCGGGGGCGGGCGGTGTCTGGCGGGGTCTGGCAGGGGCGAGTCGGGGCGGGGGGGCAGGGGCGGGTGGGCTTTTGGGGGCGGTCGGGCCTGGTAGGAGCGGACTGGTGCGAGATTGGGCGAGCGGGGGCGGGGGCGGGCTGGGGCGGGCGGGGGCGGTCGGTGGCTGTCGGGGGCGGGCAGGTGCGGACGGGTGTAGGCGGGGGCAGGCGAAGGCAGGCAAAAGCAAGCTTTTGCAGGCGGGGGCAGGCGAGGGCAGGAGGGGCAGGCGGGTGCAGACGGGGGCGGACGGGGGAGGACGGGGGCTGGCGGTAGCGGGCGGGGGCTGGCGGTGGCAGGCAAGGGTAGGCGGGAGATTGCAGAAGAAGACGGGGTCGGGCGGAAGCGGGCGGGGCAGGTGGGGGCGGGCGGGGTGGGCGGGGCAGCGGGGGCTGGCTGAGCCATGTAAGACATGCGGTGGCAAGCGGGGACAAGCGGTGTCAGGCGGGGGCAGGCGGGGCTAGCAGGGGGAGGGGGGCTGGCGGTGGCGGGCGCGGGCGGGCGGGGCCGGGCGGGCGGGGGGCGTGCGGGCGGAAGCGGGCGGGGTAAGGCGGGGCTGGCTGTGGCAGGTAGGACGGGCTGGGGCGGGCGGGCTTGGGCGGACGCCAGCGGGCGGGGGTTGCGGGGGCGGGCAGGGACGAACGGGTGTAGGCGGGGGCGGACGAGGGCGGGCGGGGGCGGGCAGGGGCGGACTTGTGTAGGCGGGAGCGGGCGGTGGTGGACGGGGGCGGGCGAAAGCGGGCGGGCGAGGGAGTACGGGAGCGGTCGGGGGCGGGAAGGTGCGGACGGGTGTAGGCGTGGGCGAGCGGGGGCAAACGGGGGCGGGCGTGATCGGGCCGGGGCGGGAGGTGGCGGGCGGGGTGGGCCAGGCCGGTCGAAGGTTGGCCGGGGCGGGTGGGGGTGTGCGGTGTGTGGCGGGGGCGGGCGTTGACGGGCGGGGGCGGGCAGGGGAAGGCTGGGTCAAACGGGGGAAGGCGGGGGAGCGCAGGTCAGGCTGGGGCAGGCGGGGCAGGCTGGGGCAGGCGGGGGCAGGCGGGGGAAGGCGGGCGCAGGCAGGGGCAGGCTTGGGCCGGCAGGGGCAGGCTTGGGCCGGCAGGGGCAGGCGGGGGCAGGCGGGGGCAGGCGTGGGCAGGCGGAGGCAGGCGGGGGCAGGCGGGTTCAGGCTGGGCTGGCTAGGGCAGGCGGGGTCAGGCAGGGGCAGGCAGAGCTGGCAGGGGCACGTGGGGGCGATCGGGGGCAGATAGGGGTGGGCGGCGGAACGCGAGGGCTGTCGGTGGTGGGCGGGGGAGGGCTTGGCTGGTCGAGGGCGGGCTGTGGCGGGAGTGGGATGGCGGGGACTCTATTCTATCCGTCTATCTTGACGATCAAACTCCTTAATTCTTCTTTCTCACGTTTTCTCCCGTGTTATTGGTTTTCCTTGGAAATCAAACTCAATTATCTATATTTCTCCCGTTTTCTCTGTTTTTATCCTTCTTTCTTGTAGATCAAACTCCTTCATTTTTCTTTCTCGCGTTTTCTTTTGTGTTATTGATCTTCTTTGAAAATCAAACTCGTACTTTCTTCTTTCTCGCGTTTTCTCCCGTGTTATCGGTCTTCCTTGGCGATTAAACTCAATTATCCTTCTTTCTCACATTTTCTCTCTGTTTTATTGGTATATCTTGACGATCAAACTCCTTCATTTTTTTTCTCGCCTTTTCTCCCGTGTTATTGGTCTTCCTTGGAAATCAAACTCGTTTTTTTTTCTTTCTCGCGTATTCTTCCGTATTATCGGTCTTCCTTGGCGATCAAACTCAATTATCCATCTTTCTCCCGTTTTCTCTGTTATTATCGGAACTTCTTGTCAATCAAACACCTTCATTCTTCTTTCTCGCCTTTTCTCCCGATTTATTGGTCTTCCTTGGTATTCAAACTCTTTCTTTCTCCTTTCTACCGTTTTCTATGGTTTTATTGGTCCTTCTTGGCGATCAAACTCATTCATTCTTTTTTTCGCGTTTTCTACCGTATTATTGGTCTTCCTTGGAAATCCAACTCGTTCTTTCTTGTTTCGTTCGCTTTCTCCCATGATTTTGGTCTTCCTTGGCGATCAATCTCGTTCATTCTCCTTTCTCGCATTTTCTTCCGTGTCATCAGTCTTCCTTGGCGATCAAACACAATTATCGTTCTTTCTGCCGATTTCTCTGGTTCTATCGGTATTTCTTGTAAATCAAACTCGTTCTTTCTTATTTCTTTGTTTTTTTTTTTCGTGTTTTCGGTCTTCCGTTGCGATTAAAATCGTTCATTCGCCTATTTCGCGTTTTGTCACGTGTCATCTGCCTTCCTTGGCGATAGAACTCAATTATTCAGGCGGGGGCAAGCGGGGGCAAACAAGGGCAGGCGGAGGCAAGCGGGGACAGGTAGGGGCAGGCGAGGGCGGGCGGAGGCGGGCGTGGGCGGGCGTGGGCGGGCGTGGGCGGGCGTGGGCGGGCGTGGGCGGGCGGGGGCGTGCGAGGGCGGGCTGGGGAGTGCAAGGGCGGGCGGGGGAATGCGGGGGCGGGCAGGGGCGGGCGGGGGCGGGCGTGGGCGGGCGGAAGCGGGCGGTAGCGTGCGAGGGCAACAGGGGGCGGGCGGGCACGGGCAGGCGGGGGCGCAAAGGGGCGGGCGGGGCAGGCGGGTGTAGAAAAAAGCAGGCGGGGGCAGGCGGGAGCAGGCGGCGGAAGGAAGGAGGAGGCGGGAAAGGCGGAGGCGGGGCGAGCAGGGACGAGCGGGGGCAAGAGGGGGCGGGCGGGGGCGGGCAGGGGAGGGCGGGGGCTGGCGGGGGCGTGCGGTGGCGGGAAGTGGCGGGCGGTGGCGTGAGGGGGGCGGGCAAAGGCGGACGGTGTCTGGCGGGGGCAGGCGGGCGTAGGCGGGGGCAGGGGGAAGCAGGATGAGGCAGGCGGGGGCGGGCGGGGCCGGGCGGGTGGGGGCGTGCGGGCGGAAGCGGGCGGGGTAAGGCGGGGCTGGCTGTGGCAGGTAGGGCGGGCTGGGGCGGGCGGGATTGGGCGGACGCGAGCGGGCGGGGGGTTGCGGGGGCGGGCAGGGGCGAACGGGTGTAGGCGGGGGCGGACGAGGGCGGGCGGGGGCGGGCAGGGGCGGACGGGTGTAGGCGGGAGCGGGCGGGGGTGGACGGGGGCGGGCGAAAGGGGGCGGGCGAGGGAGTACGGGAGCGGGCGGGGGCGGGGAGGGGCGGACGGGTGTAGGCGGGGGCGAGCGGGGGCGAACGGGGGCGGGCGTGATCGGGCCGGGGCGGGAGGTGGCGGGCGGGGTGGGCCGGGCCGGTCGTGTGTTGGCGGGGGCGGGTGGGGGTGGGCGGTGGGTGGCGGGGGCGGGCGTTTACGGGCGGGGGCGGGCGAGGGCAGGCTGGGTCAAACGGGGGAAGGCGGGGGAGCGCAGGGCAGGCGGGGGCAGGCGGGGGCAGGCGGGAGCAGGCTGGGGCAGGCGGGGGCAGGCAAGGGAAGGCGGGGGCAGGAAGGGGCCGGCAGGTGCAGGCGTGGGCCGGCAGGGGCAGGCGGGGGCAGGCGGAGGCAGGCAGGGCAGGCAAGGGCAGGCGGGGGCAGGCGGAGGCAGGCGGGGGCAGGCGGGTTCAGGCGGGGCTGGTTTGGTCAGGCGGGGTCTTTCTTCTTTTTTGCGTGTTTTCCCGTATTATCGGTCTTCCTTGGCCATCAAACTCAATTATCCATCTTTCTCCCGTTTTCTATGGTTTTATTGGTCCCTCTTGGCGATCAAACTCATTCATTCTTTTTTTCGCGTTTTCTACAGTATTTTTAGTCTTCCTTGGAAATCCAACTCGTTCTTTCTTCTTTCTTTCGCTTTCTCCCATGTTTTTGGTCTTCCTTGGCGATCAATCTCGTTCTTTCTTCTTTCTCGCGTTTTCTCCCGTATTATGGTCTTCCTTGGTTATCAAACTCAATTCTCCTTCGTTCTCCTGTTTTCTATGGTTTTATTGGTCTTTCTTGGTGATCAAACTCCTTCATTCTTCTTTTTCGCATTTTCTCCCGTATTATGGGTCTTCCTTGGCCATAAAACTCAATTATCATTCTTTCTCCCGTTTTCTATGGTTTTGTTGGTCCCTCTTGGCGATCAAACTCATTCATTCTTTTTTTACGCGTTTTCTACAGTATTTTTGGTCTTCTTTGGAAATCAAACTCGTTCTTTCTTCTTTCGTTCGCTTTCTCCCATGTTTTTGGTCTACCTTGGCTATGAATCTCGTTCATTCTCCTTTCTCGCGTTTTCTCCCGTGTCATCGGTCTTCCTTGGAGATCAAACTCAATTATCGTTCTTTCTGCCGTTTTCACTGGTTCTATCGGTCTTTCTTGGAAATAAAACTCGTTCTTTCTTCTTTCTCGCGTTTTCTCCCGTATTATGGTCTTCCTTGGTGATCAAACTCAATAATCCTTCGTTCTCCCGTTTTTTATGGTTTTATTCGTCTTTCTTGGTGATCAAACTCCTTCATTCTTCTTTTACGCGTTTTCTCCCGTGTTATTGGTCTTTCTTGGAAATCAAACTCGTTCTTTCTTCTTTCTCGCATTTTCTCCCGTGTTATCGGTCTTCCTCTGCGGTCAAATTCAATTATCCATCTTTCTCCCGATTTCTCTGGTTTTATCGGTCTTTGTTGGCGATCAAACTCAATCATTCTTCCTTCTAGCGTTTTCCACCGTGTTATTGGTCTTCCTTGGAAATCAAACTCGTTCTTTCTTCTTTTTCGCGTGTTCTCTCGTATTATCGGTCTTCCTTGGCCATCAAACTCAATTATCCTTCTTTCTCCCGTTTTCTATGGATTTATTGGTCCTTCTTGGCGATCAAACTCATTCATTTTCTACAGTATTATTGGTCTTCCTTGGAAATCCAACTCGTTCTTTCTTCTTTCATTCGCTTTCTCCCATGTTTTTGGTCTTCCTTGTCGATCAATCTCGTTCATTCTCCTTTCTCGCGTTTTCTTTCGTGTCATCGGTCTTCCTTGGCGATCAAACACAATTATCGTTCTTTCTGCCGATTTCTCTGGTTCTATCGGTCTTTCTTGTAAATCAAACTCGTTCTTTCTTCTTTCTTTGTTTTTTTATTCGTGTTTTCGGTCTTCCATTGCGATCAAAATCGTTCATTCTCCTTTTTCGCGTTTTCTCACGTGTAATCGGCCTTCCTTGGCGATAGAACTCAATTATTCAGGCGAGGGCAAGCGGGGGCAGGCAAGGGCAGGCGGGGGCAGGTGGGGGCAGGCGAGAACAGGCGGGACCGGGCGGAGGCGGGCGTGGGCGGGCGTGGGCGGGCGGGGGAGACGGGGGGCGGGCGGGGGCGGGCGGGGGATGGCGGGGGCGGGCTGGGGCGGGCGGGAGAGGGCGGTGGCTGGCGGGAGCGTGCGAGGGCTGGAGGGGGCGGGCGGGCACGGGCGGGCGGGGGCGTAAAAGGGCGGGCGGGGCAGGCGGGTGTAGGAAAGAGCAGGCGAGGGCAGGCGGGAGCAGGCGGTGGCAGGCGGGGAAGGCGGAGGCGGGGCGAGCGGGGGCGGGAGGGGCGGGCGGGGGGCGGGCGTGGGCGGGCGGTGGGGAGCAGTGGCGGGCGGGGGCGGGCAAAGGCGGGCCGTGTCTGGCGGGGGAGGGCGGGCGGGAGCGGGCAGGGGCGGGCTGGGGCAGGCGGGCGTAGGCGGGGGCAAGGGGAAGCAGGCGGAAGCAGGCGGAGGCAGGCGGAGGCAAGCGGGGGCGGGCCTGGGAGGGCGGGCCCGGGCGGGCGGGGGCGTGCGGGCGGAAGCGGGCGGGGTAAGGAGGGGCTGGCTGTGGCATGTAGGGCGGGCTGGGTCGGGCGGGCTTGGGCGGACGCGAGCGGGCGGGTGTTGCGGGGAAGGGCAGGGGCGAACTGGTGTAGGCGGGGGCGGACGAGGGCGGGCGGGGGCGGGCAGGGGCGGACGGGTGTAGGCGGGAGCGGACGGGGGTGGACGGGGGCGGGCGAAAGCGGGCGGGCGAGGGAGTACGGGAGCGGGCGGGGGCGGGCAGGGGCGGACGGGTGTAGGCGGGGGCGAGGGGGGGCGAACGGGTCGGGCGTGATCGGGCCGGTGCGGGAGTTGGCGGGCGGGGTGGGCCGGGCCGGTCGGGGGTTGGCGGGGGCGGGTGGGGGTGGGTGGTTGGTGGCGGGGGCGGGCGTTGACGGCCGGGGGCGGGCCGGGGCAGGCTGGGTCAAACGGGGGAAGGCGAGGGAGCGCAGGGCAGGCGGGGGCAGGCGTGGGCGAGCGGGGGCAGGCGTGGGCAGGCGGGAGCAGGCGGGGGCAGGCTGGGGCAGGGGGGACAGGCGGGGGAAGGCGGGGGCAGGCAGGGGCAGGCTTGGCCGGCAGGGGCAGGCGGGGGCAGGCGGGGGCAGGCGGGGGCAGGCGTGGGCAGGCGGAGGCAGGCGGGGGCAGGCGGGTTCAGGCGGGGCTGGCTAGGGCAGGCGATGTCAGGCAGGGGCAGGTAGAGCTGGCAGGGGCACGTGGGGGCGATCGGGGGCAGATGGTGGCGGGCGGCGGAAGGCGAGGGCGGTCGGTGGTGGGCGGGGGAGGGCTTGGGTGGTCGAGGGCGTGCTGTGGCGGGAGTGGGATGGCGGGGACTCTATTCTATCCGTCTATCTTGACGGTCAAACTCCTTAATTCTTCTTTCTCGCGTTTTCTCCCGTGTTATTGGTCTTCCTTGGAAATCAAACTCGTTCTTTCTTCTTTCTCGCGTTTACTCCCGTATTATGGTCTTCCTTGGTGATCAAACTCAATTATGCTTCGTTCTCCCGTTTTCTATGGTTTTATCGTTCTTTCTTGTAGATCAAACTCCTTCATTTTTCTTTCTCGCGTTTTCTTCTGTGTTATTGGTCTTCTTTGAAAATCAATCTCGTTCATTCTCCTTTCTCGCGTTTTCTCCCGTTTCATCGGTCTTCCTTGGCGATCAAACACATTTATCGTCCTTTCTGCCGATTTCTCTGGTTCTATCGGTCTTTCTTGTAAATCAAACTCGTTCTTTCTTCTTTCTTTGTTTTTTTTTTCGTGTTTTCTGTCTTCCATTGCCATCAAAATCGTTCATTCTCCTTTTTCGCGTTTTCTCACGTGTCATCGGCCTTCCTTGGCGATACAACTCAATTATTCAGGCGGGGGCAAGCGGGGGCAGGCAAGGGCGGGCGGGGGCAGGTGGGGGCAGGCGAGGGCAGGCGGAGGCGGGCGGAGGCGGGCGTGGGCGGGCGTGGGCGGGCGGGGGCGAGCGGGGGCGGACGGGGGTGGGCGGGGCCGGGCGGGGGATGGCGGAGGCGGGCAGGGGCGGGCGTGGGCGGGCGGGGGAGGGAGGAAGCGTGCGAGGGCAGGAGGGGGCGGTCGGGCATTGGCGGGCGGGAGCGTAAAGGGGCGGGCGGGGCAGGCGGGTGTAGGAAGGAGCAGGCGGAGGCAGGCGGGAGCAGGCGGTGGCAGGAAGAGGCAGGCGGGGAAGGCGGAGGCGGGGCGAGCGGGGGCGGGAGGGGCGGGCGGGGGCGGGCGTGGGCGGGCGTGGGCGGGCGGTGGCGGCCAGTGGCGGGCTGGGGCGGGCAAAGGCGGGCGGTGTCTGGCGGAAGAGGGCGGGCGGAAGCGGGCAGGGGCGGGCTGGGGCAGGCGGGCGTAGGCGGGGGCAGGGGGAAGCAGGCGGAGGCAGGCGGAGGCAGGCGGAGGCAGGCGGAGGCAGGCGGAGGCAGGCGGGGGCGGGCGGGGGCGGGCGCGGGCGGATGGGGCCGGGCGGGCGGGGGCGTGCGGGCGGAAGCGTGCGGGGTAAGGCGGGGCTGGCTGTGGCTGGTAGGGCGGGCCGGTGCGGGCGGGCTTGGGCGGACGCGAGCAAGCGGGGGTTGCGGGGGCGGGCAGGGGCGAACGGGTGTATGCGGGGGAGGACGAGGGCGGGCGGGGGTGGGCAGGGGCGGACGGGTGTAGGCGGGAGTGGGCGGGGTTTGACGGGGGCGGGAGAGGGAGTACGGGAGCGGGAGGGGGCGGGCAGGGGCGGACGGGTGTAGGCGGGGGATAGCGGGGGCATACGGGGGCGGGAGTGATCGGGCCGGGGAGGGAAGTGGCGGGCGGTGTGGGCCGGGCCGGTCGGGGGTTGGCGGGGGCGGGTGGGGGTGGGCGGTGGTTGGCGGGGGCGGGCGTTGACGGGCGGGGGCGAGCAGGGGCAGGCTGGGTCAAACGGGGGAAGGCGGGGGAGCGCAGGCAGGCGGGGGCAGGCGTGGGCAGGCGGGGGCAGGCGTGGGAAGGCGGGGGCAGGCGGGGCAGGCTGCGGCAAGCGGGGGTAGGCGGGGGAAGACGGGGGCAGGCAGGGGCAGGCGTGGGCCGGCAGGGGCAGGCGGGGGCAGGCGTGAGCAGGCGGAGGCAGGCGGGGGCAGGCGGGTTCAGGCGGCGCTGGCTAGGGCAGGTGGGGTCAGGCAGGGGCAGGCAGAGCTGGCAGGGGCACGTGGGGGCGATCGGGGGCAGATGGGAGCGGGCGGCGGAAGGCGAGGGCGGTCGGTGGTGGGCGGGGGAGGGCTTGGGTGGTCGAGGGCGGGCTATGGCGGGAGTGGGATGGCGGGGACTCTATTCTTTCCGTCTATCTTGACGATCAAACTTCTTAATTCTTCTTTCTCGCGTTCTCCCGTGTTATTGGTCTTCCTTGGAAATCAAACTCGTTCTTTCTTCTTTTTCGCGTTTTCTCCCGTGTTATCGGTCTTCCCCTGCGATTAAACTCAATTATCCTTCTTTCTCCCATTTTCTCTCTGTTTTATTGGTCTATCTTGACGATCAAACTCCTTCATTTTTTTTCTCGCGTTTTCTCCCGTGTTATTGGTCTTCCTTGGAAATCAAACTCGATTTTTTTCTTTCTCGCGTATTCTCCCGTATTATCGGTCTTCCTTGGCGATCAAACTCAATTATCCATCTTTCTCCCGTTTTCTCTTTTATTATCGGAACTTCTTGTCAATCAAACACCTTCATTCTTCTTTCTCGCCTTTTCTCCCGAGTTATTGGTCTTCCTTGGAAATCAAACTCTTTCTTTCTCCTTTCTCGCGTTTTCGCCCGTGTTATCGGTCTTCTATGGTAATCAAACTCAATTATCCTTCTTTCTCCCGTTTTCTCTCTGTTTATTCGGTCTATCTTTACGATCAAACTCCTTCATTATTCTTTCTCCCGTTTTCTCCTGTGTTATTGGTCTTCCATGGAAACAAACTCGTTCTTTCTTCTTTTTCGCGTTTTCTCCCGTATTATCGGTCTTCCTTGGTGATCAAACTCAATCATCCTTCTTTCTCCCGTTTTCTCTGGTTTTATCGGTCTTTCTTGGCGATCAAACACCTTCATTCTTCTTTCTCGCGTTTTCTACCGTGTTATTGGTCTTCCATAGAAACAAACTCCTTCATTCTTCTTTTTCGCGTTTTCTCCCGTACTATGGGTCTTCCTTGGCCATAAAACTCAATTATAATTCTTTCTCCCGTTTTCTATGGTTATATTGGTCCTTCTTGGCGATCAAACTCGTTCATTTTTTTTTTACGCGTTTTCTACAGTATTTTTGGTCTTCCTTGGAAATCAAACTAGTTCTTTCTTCTTTCGTTCGCTTTCTCCCATGTTTTTGGACTACCTTGGCTATGAATCTCGTTCATTCTCCTTTCTCGCGTTTTCGCCCGTGTCATCGGTCTTCCTTGGAGATCAAACTCAATTATCGTTCTTTCTGCCGATTTCACTGGTTCAATCGGTCTTTCTTGGAAATAAAAATCGTTCTTTCTTCTTTCTCGCGTTTTCTCCCGTATTATGGTCTTCCTTGGTGATCAAACTCAATAATCCTTCGTTCTCCCGTTTTTTATGGTTTTATTCTTCTTTCTTGTTTATCAAAATCCTTCATTCTTCTTTTACGCGTTTTCTCCCGTGTTATTGGTCTTTCTTGGAAATCAAACTCGTTCTTTCTTCTTTCTCGCATTTTCTCCCGTGTTATCGGTCTTCCTCTGCAATAAAAATTAATTATCCATCTTTCTCCCGATTTCTCTGGTTTTATCGGTCTTTGTTGGCGATCAAACTCAATCATTCTTCCTTCTAGCGTTTTCTCCCGAGTTATTGGTCTTCCTTGGAAATCAAACTCGTTCTTTCTTCTTTTTCGCGTGTTATCCCGTATTATCGGTCTTCCTTGGCCATCAAACTCAATTATCCTTCTTTCTCCCGTTTTCTATGGTTATATTGGTCCTTCTTGGCGATCAAACTCATTCATTCTTTTTTTCGCGTTTTCTACAGTGTTATTGGTCTTCCTTGGAAATCCAACTCGTTCTTTCTTCTTTCGTTCGCTTTCTCCCATGTTTTTGGTCTTCCATTGCGATCAAAATCGTTCATTCTCCTTTTTCGCGTTTTCTCACGTGTCATCGGCCTTCCTTGGCGATACAACTCAATTATTCAGGCGGGGGCAGTCGGGAGCAGGCGGTGGCAGGAAGGGGCAGGCGAAGAAGGCGGAGGCGGGGCGAGCGGGGGCGGGAGGGGCGAGCGGGGCGGGCGGGGGAGGGCGTGGGCGGGTGGTGGCGGCCAGTGGCGGGTGGGGGCGGGCAAAGACGGTCGGTGTCTGGCGGGGGAGGGCGGGCGGGGCAGGCGGGAGTAGGTAGGAGCAGGCGGGGGCAGGCGGGAGCAGGCGGTGGCAGGAAGGGGCAGGCGGGTAAGGCGGAGGCGGGGCGAGCGGGGGCGGGCCCGGGCGGGCGGGGCCGGGCAGGGGGGGCGTGCGGGCGGAAGCGGGCGGGGTAAGGCGGGGCTGGCTGTGGCAGGTAGGGCGGGCTGGGGCGGGCGGGCTTGGGCGGACGCGAGCGGGCGGGTGTTGCGGGGGCGGGCAGGGGCGAACGGGTGTAGGCGGGGGTGGACGAGGGCGGGCGGGGGCGGGCAGGGGCGGACGGGTGTAGGCGGGAGTGGGCGGGGGTGGACGGGGGCGGGCGAAAGCGGGCGGGCGAGGGAGTACGGGAGCGGGCGGTGGCGGGCAGGGGCGGACGGGTGTAGGCGGGGGCGAGCGGGGGCAAACGGGGGCGGGCGTGATCAATCCGGGGCGGGAGGTGGCGGGCGGGGTGGGCCGGGCCGATCGGGGGTTGGCGGGGACGGGTGGGGGTGGGCGGTGGGTGGCGGGGGCGGGCGTTGACGGGCGGGGGGGGGCAGGGGCAGGCTGGGTCAAACGGGGGAAGGCGGGGGAGCGCAGGGCAGGCGGGGGCAGGCGTGGGCGGGCGGGGGCAGGCGTGGGCAGGCGGGAGCAGGCGTGGGCAGGCTGGTGCAGGTGGGGGAAGGCGGGGGATGGCGGGGGCAGGCAGGGGCAGACTTGGGCCGGCAGGGGCAGGCGGGGGCAGGCGTGGGGAGGCGGGTTCAGGCGGGGCTGGCTAGGGCAGTCGGGGTCAGGCAGGGGCAGGTAGAGCTGGCAGGGGCACGTGGGGGCGATCGGGGGCATATGGGGGCGGGCGGCGGAAGGCGAGGGCGGTCGGTGGTGGGCGGGGGAGGGCTTGGGTGGTCGAGGGCGGGCTGTGGCGGGAGTGGGATGGCGGGGACTATTCTATCCGTCTATCTTGACGATCAAACTCCTTAATTCTTCTTTCTCGCGTTTTCTCCCGTGTTATTGGTCTTCCTTGGAAATCAAACTCAATTATCTATCTTTCTCCCGTTTTCTCTGTTTTTATCGTTCTTTCTTGTAGATCAAACTACTTCATTTTTCTTTCTCGCGTTTTCTTCTGTGTTATTGGTCTTCTTTGAAAATCAAACTCGTACATTCTTCTTTCTCGCGTTTTCTCCCGTGTTATTGGTCTTCCTTGGAAATCAAACTCAATTATCTATCTTTCTCCCGTTTTCTCTGTTTTTTCGTTCTTTCTTGTAGATCAAACTCCTTCATTTTTCTTTCTCGCGTTTTCTTCTGTGTTATTGATCTTCTTTGAAAATCAAACTCGTACTTTCTTCTTTCTCGCGTTTTCTCCCGTGTTATCGGTCTTCCATGGCGATCAAACTCAATTATCCTTTTTCTCCCGTTTTCTCTCTGTTTATTCGGTCTATCTTTACGATCAAACTCCTTCATTCTCCTTTTTTGCGTTTTCTCACGTGTCAGTGGTCTTCCTTGGCGATAAAACTCAATTATTCTGGCGGGGGCAAGCGGGGGCAGGCGAGGGCAGGCAGGGGCAGGCCAAAGCAGGCGGGGGCGGGCGGAGGTGGGCGTAGGCGGGCGGGGGCGGGCGGGGGCGGGCGGGGGGCGTGCGAGGGCTGGAGGCGGTGCAGGCTCGGGCGGGCGGGGCAGGCGGGGGTTGGAAGGTGAAGGCGTGGCAGGCGGTGGCAGGAAGGGGTAGGCGGTGAAGGCGGAGGAGGGGCGAGTGGGGGCGAGTGGGGGCGGGCGGGGGCGGGCGAAGATGGGCAAAGGGCGGGCGGGGAAGGGCGGGGAAGGGCGTGGGCGGGCGGGTGCGGACGGGGGCGGGGGCGGGCCGGTGCGGGAGAGGGCGAGTTGGGGCGGGCGGTGGCAGGAGGTGGCGGGCGGGGGCGGACGAAGGCGGGCGGAATCTGGAGGGGGAGGGCGGGGTCAGGCTGGGCTGGCTGGGGCAGTCGTGGTCAGGCAGGGGCAGGCAAGGCTGGCAGAGGCACGTGGGGGGCGATCGGGGGCGGATGGGGGCGGGCAGCGGATGGCGAGGGCGGTCGGTGGGGGGAGGGGGCGTGTGGGGGCGGTCTGTGTCGGGCGGGGGCAGGCGGAGGCGTACGAAGGCGGGCAGCGGCGGGCGAAGGCGGGCAGGGGCGGGCTGGGGCAGGCGGATGTAGGCGGGGCAGGGGGAAGCAGACGGAGCAGGCGGAGGCAGGCGGGGGCAGGCCGGGGCGGGCGGAGGCGGGCGGGGGCGTGCGGGTGGAACCGGGCGGGGTCAGGCGGGGCTGGCTGGGGAAGGTAGGACGGGCGGGGGCGGGCGGAAGCGGGCGGGCTTGGGCGGACGTGAGGGGCCGGGGGGGGCGGAGGCGGGCAGGGGCGGACGGGTGTAGTCGGGGGCGAACGGGGGCTGGCGGGGGCGGGCATGGGCGGACGGGTGTAGGCGGGATCGGGCGGGGTTGGACGGGGGCGGGCGAAAGCGGGCGGGCGAGGGAGGACGGGAGAGGGCGGGGGCGGGCAGGGGCGGACGGGTGTAGGCGTGGGCGAGCGGGGGCAGACGGGGGCGGGCATGGGCGGGCCGGGGCGGGAGGTTGGTGGCGGGGTGTGCCGGGCCGGGCGGGGGTGGGCGGGGGCGGGTGGGGTTGGGCGGGAAGGGGCAGGCTGTGTTAAATGGGGGAAAGCGGGGGCACGCATGGCAGGCGGTGACAGTCGTGGGCAGGCGGGGACAGGCGGGGGCAGGCAGGGGCAGGAGGGGGCAGGCGGGGGCAGGCGGTGGCAGGCGGTGTCAGGCGGGGCTGGCGGGGGTAGGCTGTGTCAAACGGGGGAAGGTGGGGGCACGCAGGGCAGGAGGGGGAAGGCGTGGGCAGGCGGGGGCAGGCGGGGGCAAGCGGGGTCCGGCGGGGGCAGGCTGGGGCAGGCAGGGGCAGGCGGGGGGAGGCGGGGGGAGGCTGGGGCAGGCGGAAGCAGGCGGGGGCAGGCGGGGGCGGGCGGGGGCAGGCGGAGGCAGGCGGGGTCAGGCTGGGCTGGCTGGGGGAGCGGGGCAGGCAGGGGCAGGCAGGGCTGGCAGAGGCACGTGGGGGCGATCGGGGGCGGATGGGGGCGGGCGGCGGATGACGAGGGCGGTCAGTGGAGGGCGGGGGAGGGTAGGGGTGGGCGAGGTCGTGCTGTGGCGGGAGGGGGCTGGCGGGGATGGGCGGGGGGCGAGAGGTGTCTGGCGGAAGCAGGCGGGGGAAGGCGGGGGCGGGGGAGGTGGTGTCGTGGGGGGGGGGCGGGTGGGGTTCAATCGTTCATTCTCTTTTCTGCGATCGAATTCAATTATCCTTCTTTCTCTCTTTTTCTCTGGTTTTATCGGTCTTCGTTGGCGATCAAACTCCATCATTCTTCTTTCTAGCGTTTTCCACCGTGTTATTGGTCTTCCTTGGAAATCAAACCTGCTCATTCTTCTTTTTCGCAATTTCTCCTGTTATATAGGTCTTCGTTGGCGATCAAACTCCATCATTCTTCTTTCTAGCGTTTTCCACCGTGTTATTGGTCTTCCTTGGAAATCAAACCTGCTCATTCTTCTTTTTCGCAATTTCTCCTGTTTTATTGGTCCTTCTTGGCGATCAAACTCATGCATTCATATTTTACGCGTTTTCTACAGTATTTGTGTGTGGGCGGGGCAGCGGGGGCTGGCTGAGCCATGTAAGAACATGCGGTGGCAAGCGGGGGCAAGCGGTGTCAGGCGGGGGCAGGCGGGGCTAGCAGGGGGAGAAGGGCTGGCGGTGGCGGGCGCGGGCGGGCGGGGCCGGGCGGGCGGGGGCGTGCGGGCGGAAGCGGGCGGGGTAAGGCGGGGCTGGCTGTGGCAGGTAGGGCGGGCTGGGGCGGGCGGGCTTGGGCGGACGCGAGCGGGCGGGGGTTGCGGGGGCGGGCAGGGACGAACGGGTGTAGGCGGAGGCGGACGAGGGCGGGCGGGGGCGGGCAGGGGCGGACGGGTGTAGGCGGGAGTGGGCGGTGGTGGACGGGGGCGGGCGAAAGCGGGCGGGCGAGGGAGTACGGGAGCGGGCGGGGGCGGGAAGGTGCGGACGGGTGTAGGCGTGGGCGAGCGGGGGCAAACGGGGGCGGGCGTGATCGGGCCGGGGCGGGAGGTGGCGGGCGGGGTGGGCCAGGCCGGTCGGGGGTTGGCCAAGGCGGGTGGGGTTGGGCGGTGTGTGGCGGGGGCGGGCGTTGACGGGCGGGGGCGGGCAGGGGAAGGCTGGGTCAAACGGGGGAAGGCGGGGGAGCGCAGGGCATGCTGGGGCAGGCGGGGCAGGCTGGGGCAGGCGGGGGCAGGCGGGGGAAGGCGGGGGCAGGCAGGGGCAGGCTTGGGCCGGCAGGGGCAGGCTTGGGCCGGCAGGGGCAGGCGGGGGCAGGCGTGGGCAGGCGGAGGCAGGCGGGGGCAGGCGGGTTCAGGCGGGGCTGGCTAGGGCAGGCGGGGTCAGGCAGGGGCAGGCAGAGCTGGCAGGGGCACGTGGGGGCGATCGGGGGCAGATAGGGGTGGGCGGCGGAAGGCGAGGGCAGTCGGTGGTGGGCGGGGGAGGGCTTGGCTGGTCGAGGGCGGGCTGTGGCGGGAGTGGGATGGCAGGGACTCTATTCTATCCGTCTATCTTGACGATCAAACTCCTTAATTCTTCTTTCTCGCGTTTTCTCCCGTGTTATTGGTTTTCCTTGGAAATCAAACTCAATTATCTATATTTCTCCCGTTTTCTCTGTTTTTATACTTCTTTCTTGTAGATCAAACTCCTTCATTTTTCTTTCTCGCGTTTTCTTCTGTGTTATTGATCTTCTTTGAAAATCAAACTCGTACTTTCTTCTTTCTCGCGTTTTCTCCCGTGTTATCGGTCTTCCTTGGCGATTAAACTCAATTATCCTTCTTTCTCACATTTTCTCTCTGTTTTATTAGTATATCTTGACGATCAAACTCCTTCATTTTTTTTCTCGCGTTTTCTCCCGTGTTATTGGTCTTCCTTGGAAATCAAACTCGTTTTTTTTTCTTTCTCGCGTATTCTTCCGTATTATCGGTCTTCCTTGGCGATCAAACTCAATTATTCATCTTTCTCCCGTTTTCTCAGATATTATCAGAACTTCTTGTCAATCAAACACCTTCATTCTTCTTTCTCGCCTTTTCTCCCGATTTATTGGTCTTCCTTGGTATTCAAACTCTTTCTTTCTCCTTTCTCCCGTTTTCTATGGTTTTATTGATCCTTCTTGGCGATCAAACTCATTCATTCTTTTTTTCGCGTTTTCTACAGTATTATTGGTCTTCCTTGGAAATCCAACTCGTTCTTTCTTCTTTCGTTCGCTTTCTCCCATGATTTTGGTCTTCCTTGGCGATCAATCTCGTTCATTCTCCTTTTTCGCATTTTCTTCCGTGTCATCAGTCTTCCTTGGCGATCAAACACAATTATCGTTCTTTCTGCCGATTTCTCTGGTTCTATCGGTATTTCTTGTAAATCAAACTCGTTCTTTCTTATTTCTTTGTTTTTTTTTTGTGTTTTCGGTCTTCCGTTACTATCAAAATCGTTCATTCGCCAATTTCGCGTTTTGTCACGTGTCATCTGCCTTCCTTGGCGATAGAACTCAATTATTCAGGCGGGGGCAAGCGGGGGCAAACAAGGGCAGGCGGAGGCAAGCGGGGACAGGTGGGGGCAGGCGAGGGCGGGCGGAGGCGGGCGTGGGCGGGCGTGGGCGGGCGTGGGCGGGCGTGGGCGGGCGTGGGCGGGCGTGGGCGGGCGGGGGCGTGCGAGGGCGGGCTGGGGAGTGCAAGGGCGGGCTGGGGAGTGCAAGGGCGGGCGGGGGAATGCGGGGGGCGGGCAGGAACGGGCGGGGGCGGGCGTGGGCGGGCGGAAGCGGGCGGGAGCCTGCGAGGGCAGCAGGGGGCGGGCGCGCACGGGCGGGCGGGGGCGTAAAGGGGCGGGCGGGGCAGGCGGGTGTAGAAAAAAGCAGGCGGGGGCAGGCGGGAGCAGGCGGTGGAAGGAAGGAGGAGGCGGGGAAGGCGGAGGCGGGGCGAGCAGGGACGAGCGGGGGCAAGAGGGGGCGGGCGGGGGCGGACAGGGGAGGGCGGGGGAGGGTAGGGGTGGGCGAGGTCGTGCTGTGGCGGGAGGGGGCTGGCGGGGATGGGCGGGGGCGAGAGGTGTCTGGCGGAAGCAGGCGGGGGAAGGCGGGGGCGGGGGAGGTGGTGTCCGTGGGGGGGGGGGGCGGGTGGGGGTTCAATCGTTCATTCTCTTTTCTCACGTTTTCTCCCGTATTATCGGTCTTCCTCTGCGATCGAATTCAATTATCCTTCTTTCTCTCTTTTTCTCTGGTTTTATCGGTCTTCGTTGGCGATCAAACTCCATCATTCTTCTTTCTAGCGTTTTCCACCGTGTTATTGGTCTTCCTTGGAAATCAAACCTGCTCATTCTTCTTTTTCGCAATTTCTCCTGTTATATAGGTCTTCGTTGGCGATCAAACTCCATCATTCTTCTTTCTAGCGTTTTCCACCGTGTTATTGGTCTTCCTTGGAAATCAAACCTGCTCATTCTTCTTTTTCGCAATTTCTCCTGTTTTATTGGTCCTTCTTGGCGATCAAACTCATGCATTCATATTTTACGCGTTTTCTACAGTATTTTTGGTCTTCCTTGGAAATCAAACTCGTTCTTTCTTCTTTCGTTCGCTTTCTCCCATGTTTTTGGTCTACCTTGGCTATGAATCTCGTTCATTCTGCTTTCTCGCGTTTTCTCCCGTGTCATCGGTCTTCCTTGGAGATCAAACTCAATTATCGTTCTTTCTGCCGATTTCTCTGGATCTATCGGTCTTTCTTGTAAATCAAACTCGTTCTTTCTTCTTTCTTTGTTTTTTTTTTCGTTTTTTCGGTCTTCCATTGCGATCAAAATCGTTCATTCTCCTTTTTCGCGTTTTCTCACGTGTCATCGGTCTTCCTTGGCGGGGTTAGGCGGGGGGCAGGCGGAAGAAGACGGAAGCAGGCGGAGGAAAGCGGATGCGGGCGGGGGCGGGCGGGGGCGTGCTGGGGCGGGAGGGGGTGGGCGGGGGCTGGTGGGTGTTGGCGGGCCGGGCGGGGGCGGGCGGGGGTGGACGGGGGGCGGACGGGGGCTGACGGGGGCGGACGGGGGCGGACTGGGGCGGGCAGGGGTGGACGGGTGTAGGCGGGAGTGGGCGGGCGAGGATGGACAGGTGCGGGCAGGGTCGGGCAGTGGCGGACGGGTGTAGGCAGTGGCGAGCGGGGGCGGACGGGGGCGGGCGTGAGCGGGTGGTGGCAGGCGGTAGCGGGCGGAGTGTCCCGGCCGGGCGGGGGCGGTCAGGGGCGGGCGGGGGAGGGCGGGGGCGGGCGGTGTGGGCGGGGCAGCGGGGGCTGGCTGAGCCATGTAAGAACATGCGGTGGCAAGCGGGGGGCAAGCGGTGTCAGGCGGGGGCAGGCGGGGCTAGCAGGGGGAGAAGGGCTGGCGGTGGCGGGCGCGGGCGGGCGGGGCCGGGCGGGCGGGGGCGTGCGGGCGGAAGCGGGCGGGGTAAGGCGGGGCTGGCTGTGGCAGGTAGGGCGGGCTGGGGCGGGCGGGCTTGGGCGGACGCGAGCGGGCGGGGGTTGCGGGGGCGGGCAGGGACGAACGGGTGTAGGCGGAGGCGGACGAGGGCGGGCGGGGGCGGGCAGGGGCGGACGGGTGTAGGCGGGAGTGGGCGGTGGTGGACGGGGGCGGGCGAAAGCGGGCGGGCGAGGGAGTACGGGAGCGGGCGGGGGCGGGAAGGTGCGGACGGGTGTAGGCGTGGGCGAGCGGGGGCAAACGGGGGCGGGCGTGATCGGGCCGGGGCGGGAGGTGGCGGGCGGGGTGGGCCAGGCCGGTCGGGGGTTGGCCAAGGCGGGGTGGGGTTGGGCGGTGTGTGGCGGGGGCGGGCGTTGACGGGCGGGGGCGGGCAGGGGAAGGCTGGGTCAAACGGGGGGAAGGGCGGGGGAGCGCAGGGCAGGCTGGGGCAGGCGGGGCAGGCTGGGGCAGGCGGGGGCAGGCGGGGGGAAGGCGGGGGGCAGGCAGGGGCAGGCTTGGGCCGGCAGGGGCAGGCTTGGGCCGGCAGGGGGCAGGCGGGGGCAGGCGTGGGCAGGCGGAGGCAGGCGGGGGCAGGCGGGTTCAGGCGGGGCTGGCTAGGGCAGGCGGGGTCAGGCAGGGGCAGGCAGAGCTGGCAGGGGCACGTGGGGGCGATCGGGGGCAGATAGGGGTGGGCGGCGGAAGGCGAGGGCAGTCGGTGGTGGGCGGGGGAGGGCTTGGCTGGTCGAGGGCGGGCTGTGGCGGGAGTGGGATGGCAGGGACTCTATTCTATCCGTCTATCTTGACGATCAAACTCCTTAATTCTTCTTTCTCGCGTTTTCTCCCGTGTTATTGGTTTTCCTTGGAAATCAAACTCAATTATCTATATTTCTCCCGTTTTCTCTGTTTTTATACTTCTTTCTTGTAGATCAAACTCCTTCATTTTTCTTTCTCGCGTTTTCTTCTGTGTTATTGATCTTCTTTGAAAATCAAACTCGTACTTTCTTCTTTCTCGCGTTTTCTCCCGTGTTATCGGTCTTCCTTGGCGATTAAACTCAATTATCCTTCTTTCTCACATTTTCTCTCTGTTTTATTAGTATATCTTGACGATCAAACTCCTTCATTTTTTTTCTCGCGTTTTCTCCCGTGTTATTGGTCTTCCTTGGAAATCAAACTCGTTTTTTTTTCTTTCTCGCGTATTCTTCCGTATTATCGGTCTTCCTTGGCGATCAAACTCAATTATCCATCTTTCTCCCGTTTCTCAGATATTATCAGAACTTCTTGTCAATCAAACACCTTCATTCTTCTTTCTCGCCTTTTCTCCCGATTTATTGGTCTTCCTTGGTATTCAAACTCTTTCTTTCTCCTTTCTCCCGTTTTTCTATGGTTTTATTGATCCTTCTTGGCGATCAAACTCATTCATTCTTTTTTTCGCGTTTTCTACAGTATTATTGGTCTTCCTTGGAAATCCAACTCGGGCGGGCGAGGGAGTACGGGAGCGGGCGGGGGCGGGGAGGGGCGGACGGGTGTAGGCGGGGGGCGAGCGGGGGCGAACGGGGGCGGGCGTGATCGGGCCGGGGCGGGAGGTGGCGGGCGGGGGTGGGCCGGGCCGGTCGGGTGTTGGCGGGGGCGGGTGGGGGTGGGCGGTGGGTGGCGGGGGCGGGCGTTGACGGGCGGGGGCGGGCGAGGGCAGGCTGGGTCAAACGAAGGGAGGCGGGGGAGCGCAGGGCAGGCAGGGGCAGGCGGGGGCAGGCGGGAGCAGGCTGGGGCAGGCGGGGGCAGGGAAGGGAAGGCGGGGGCAGGAAGGGGCCGGCAGGTGCAGGCTTGGGCCGGCAGGGGCAGGCGGGGGCAGGCGGGGGCAGGCGGGGGCAGGCGTGGGCAGGCGGAGGCAGGCGGGGGCAGGCGGGGTTCAGGCGGGGCTGGCTAGGGCAGGCGATGTCAGGCAGGGCAGGTAGAGCTGGCAGGGGCACGTGGGGGCGATCGGGGGCAGATAGGGGCGGGAGGCGGAAGGCGAGGGCGGTCGGTGGTGGGCGGGGAAGGGCTTGGGTGGTCGAGGGCGGGCTGTGGCGGGAGTGGGATGGCGGGGACTCTATTCTATCCGTCTATCTTGACGATCAAACTCCTTAATTCTTCTTTCTCGCGTTTTCTCCCGTGTTATTGGTCTTCTTTGAAAATCAAACTCGTACGTTCTTCTTTCTCGCGTTTTCTCCCGTGTTATCGGTCTTTTTTGGCGATTAAACTCAATTTTCCTTTTTCTCCCATTTTCTCTGTTTTATTGGTCTATCTTGACGATCAAACTCCTTCATTCTTCTTTCTCCCGTTTTCTCCTGTGTTATTGGTCTTCCATGGAAACAAACTCGTTCTTTTTTCTTTTTCGCGTTTTCTCCCGTGTTATCGGTCATCCTCTGCGATCAAATTCAATTATCCATCTTTCTCCCGATTTCTCTGGTTTTATCGGTCTTTGTTGGCGATCAAACTCAATCATTCTTCCTTCTAGCGTTTTCCACCGTTTTTTTGGTCTTCCTTGGAAATCAAACTCGTTCTTTCTTCTTTTTCGCGTGTTCTCCCGTATTATCGGTCTTCCTTGGCCATCAAACTCAATTATCCTTCTTTCTCCCGTTTTCTATGGTTATATTGGTCCTTCTTGGCGATCAAACTCATTCATTCTTTTTTTCGCGTTTTCTACAGTATTATTGGTCTTCCTTGGAAATCCAACTCGTTCTTTCTTCTTTCGTTCGCTTTCTCCCATGTTTTTGGTCTTCCATTGCGATCAAAATCGTTCATTCTCCTTTTTCGCGTTTTCTCACGTGTCATCGGCCTTCCTTGGCGATACAACTCAATTATTCAGGCGGGGGCAAGCGGGGCGGCAAGGGCGGGCGGGGGCAGGTGGGGGCAGGCGAGGGCAGGCGGGGGCGAGCGGAGGCGGGCGTGGGCGGGCGTGGGCGGGCGGGGGCGATCGGGGGCGGGCAGGGGTGGGCGGGGCCGGGCGGGGGATGGCGGAGGCAGGCAGGCGCGGGCGAGGGCGGGCGGGGGCGGGAGAGGGCGTGCGAGGACAGGAGGGGGCGGGCGGGCACGGGCGGGCGGGGGCGTAAAGGGGCGGGCGGGGCAGGCGGGAGTAGGAAGGAGCAGGCGGGGGCAGGCGGGAGCAGGCGGTGGCAGGAAGGGGCAGGCGGGTAAGGCGGAGGCGGGGCGAGCGGGGGCGGGCCCGGGCGGGCGGGGGCGTGCGGGCGGAAGCGGGCGGGGTAAGGCGGGGCTGGCTGTGGCAGGTAGGGCGGGCTGGGGCGGGCGGGCTTGGGCGGACGCGAGCGGGCGGGTGTTGCGGGGGCCGGCAGGGGCGAACGGGTGTAGGCGGGGGCGGACGAGGGCGGGCGGGGGCGGGCAGGGGCGGACGGGAGCAGGCGGGGGCAGACTGGGGCAGGTTGGGGCAGGCGGGGGAAGGCGGGGGCAGGCAGGGGCAGGCTTGGGCCGGCAGGGGCAGGCGGGGGCAGGCGGGGGCAGGCGGGAGCAGGCGTGGGCAGGCGGAGGCAGGCGGGGGCAGGCGGGTTCAGGCGGGGCTGGCTAGGGCAGGCAGGGGCAGGTAGAGCTGGCAGGGGCACGTGGGGGCGATCGGGGGCAGATGGGGGCGGGCGGCGGAAGGCGAGGGCGGTCGGTGGTGGGCGGGGGAGGGCTTGGGTGGTCGAGGGCGTGCTGTGGCGAGAGTGGGATGGCGGGGACTCTATTCTATCCGTCTATCTTGACGGTCAAACTCCTTAATTCTTCTTTCTCGCGTTTTCTCCCGTGTTATTGTTCTTCCTTGGAAATCAAACTCGTTCTTTCTTCTTTCTCGCGTTTTCTCCCGTATTATGGTCTTCCTTGGTGATCAAACTCAATTATGCTTCGTTCTCCCGTTTTCTATGGTTTTATCGTTCTTTCTTGTAGATCAAACTCCTTCATTTTTCTTTCTCGCGTTTTTCTTCTGTGTTATTGGTCTTCTTTGAAAATCAAACTCGTACTTTCTTCTTTCTCGCGTTTTCTCCCGTGTTATCGGTCTTCCTTGGCCATTAAACTCAATTATCCTTCTTTCTCCCATTTTCTCTCTGTTTTATTGGTCTATCTTGACGATCAAACTCCTTCATTTTTTTTCTCGCGTTTTCTCCCGTGTTATTGGTCTTCCTTGGAAATCAAACTCGTTTTTTTTTTTTCTCGGGTATTCTCCCGTATTATCGGTCTTCCTTGGCGATCAAACTCAATTATCCATCTTTCTCCCGTTTTCTCTGTTATTATCGGAACTTCTTGTCAATCAAACACCTTCATTCTTCTTTCTCGCCTTTTCTCCCGAGTTATTGGTCTTCCTTGGAAATCAAACTCTTTCTTTCTCCTTTCTCGCGTTTTCTCCCGAGTTATCGGTCTTCCATGGCGATCAAACTCAATTATCCTTCTTTCTCCCGTTTTCTCTCTGTTTATTCGGTCTATCTTTACGATCAAACTTCTTCATTCTTTTTTCTCTTGTTTTCTCCTGTGTTATTGGTCTTCCATGGAAACAAACTCGTTCTTACTTCTTTTTCGCGTTTTCTCCCGTATTATCGGTCTTCATTGGTGATCAAACTCAATTATCCTTCTTTCTCCCGTTTTCTCTGGTTTTATCGGTCTTTCTTGGCGATCAAACACCTTCATTTTTCTTTCTCGGGTTTTCTCCCGTGTTATTGGTCTTCCTTTGAAATCAAACTCGTTCTTTCTTCTTTCTCGCGTTTTCTCCCGTATTATGGTCTTCCTTGGTGATTAAACTCAATTATCCTTCTTTCTCCCATTTTCTATGCTTTTATTGGTCTATCTTGACGATCAAACTCCTTCATTCTTCTTTCTCCCGTTTTCTCCTGTGTTATTGGTCTTCCATGGAAACAAACTCGTTCTTTTTTCTTTTTCGCGTTTTCTCCCGTGTTATCGGTCATCCTCTGCGATCAAATTCAATTATACATCTTTCTCCCGATTTCTCTGGTTTTATCGGTCTTTGTTGGCGATCAAACTCAATCATTCTTCCTTCTAGCGTTTTCCACCGTTTTTTTGGTCTTCCTTGGAAATCAAACTCGTTCTTTCTTCTTTTTCGCGTGTTCTCCCGTATTATCGGTCTTCCTTGGCCATCAAACTCAATTATCCTTCTTTCTCCCGTTTTCTATGGTTATATTGGTCCTTCTTGGCGATCAAACTCATTCATTCTTTTTTTCGCGTTTTCTACAGTATTATTGGTCTTCCTTGGAAATCCAACTCGTTCTTTCTTCTTTCGTTCGCTTTCTCTCATGTTTTTGGTCTTCCACTGCGATCAAAATCGTTCATTCTCCTTTTTCGCGTTTTCTCACGTGTCATCGGCCTTCCTTGGCGATACAACTCAATTATTCAGGCGGGGGCAAGCGGGGCAGGCAAGGGCAGGCGGGGCAGGTGGGGGCGTGCGAGGGCAGGCGGGGGCGGGCGGAGGCGGGCTTGGGCGGGCGTGGGCGGGCGTGGGCGGGCGGGGGCGATCGGGGGCGGGCAGGGGTGGGCGGGGCCGGGCGGGGGATGGCGGAGGCAGGCAGGCGCGGGCGAGGGCGGGCGGGGGCGGGAGAGGGCGTGCGAGGACAGGAGGGGGCGGGCGGGCACGGGCGGGCGGGGGCGTAAAGGGGCAGGCGGGGCAGGCGGGAGTAGGAAGGAGCAGGCGGAGGCAGGCGGGAGCAGGCGGTGGCAGGAAGGGGCAGGCGGGTAAGGCAGAGGCGGGGCGAGCGGGGGCGGGCCCGGGCGGGCGGGGCCGGGCGGGCGGGGGCGTGCGGGCGGGTGTTGCGGGGGCCGGCAGGGGCGAACGGGTGTAGGCGGGGGCGGACGAGGGCGGGCGGGGGCGGGCAGGGGCGGACGGGAGCAGGCGGGTGCAGACTGGGGCAGGTGGGGGCAGGCGGGGGAAGGCGGGGGCAGGCAGGGGCAGGCTTGGGCCGGCAGGGGCAGGCGGGGGCAGGCGGGGGCAGGCGGGAGCAGGCGTGGGCAGGCGGAGGCAGGCGGGGGCAGGCGGGTTCAGGCGGGTTCAGGCGGGGCTGGCTAGGGCAGGCAGGGGCAGGTAGAGCTGGCAGGGGCACGTGGGGGCGATCGGGGGCAGATGGGGGCGGGCGGCGGAAGGCGAGGGCGGTCGGTGGTGGGCGGGGGAGGGCTTGGGTGGTCGAGGGCGTGCTGTGGCGGGAGTGGGATGGCGGGGACTCTATTCTATCCGTCTATCTTGACGGTCAAACTCCTTAATTCTTCTTTCTCGCGTTTTCTCCCGTGTTATTGGTCTTCCTTGGAAATCAAACTCGTTCTTTCTTCTTTCTCGCGTTTTCTCCCGTATTATGGTCTTCCTTGGTGATCAAACTCAATTATGCTTCGTTCTCCCGTTTTCTATGGTTTTGTCGTTCTTTCTTGTAGATCAAACTCCTTCATTTTTCTTTCTCGCGTTTTCTTCTGTGTTATTGGTCTTCTTTGAAAATCAATCTCGTTCATTCTCCTTTCTCGCGTTTTCTCCCGTTTCATCGGTCTTCCTTGGCGATCAAACACATTTATCGTTCTTTCTGCCGATTTCTCTGGTTCTATCGGTCTTTCTTGTAAATCAAACCCGTTCTTTCTTCTTTCTTTGTTTTTTTTTCGTGTTTTCTGTCTTTCATTGCCATCAAAATCGTTCATTCTCCTTTTTCGCGTTTTCTCACGTGTCATCGGCCTTCCTTGGCGATACAACTCAATTATTCTGGCGGGGGCAAGCGGGGGCAGGCAAGGGCGGGCGGGGGCAGGTGGGGGCAGGCGAGGGCAGGCGGGGGCGGGCGGAGGCGGGCGTGGGCGGGCGTGGGCGGGCGGGGGCGAGCGGGGGCGGACGGGGGTGGGCGGGGCCGGGCGGGGGATGGCGGAGGTGGGCAGGGTTGGGCGTGGGCGGGCGGGGGAGGGAGGAAGCGTGCGAGGGCAGGAGGGGGCGGTCGGGCATTGGCGGGCGGGGGCGTAAAGGGGCGGGCGGGGCAGGCGGGTGTAGGAAGGAGCAGGCGGAGGCAGGCGGGAGCAGGCGGTGGCAGGAAGAGGCAGGCGGGGAAGGCGGAGGCGGGGCGAGCGGGGGCGGGAGGGGCGGGCGGGGGCGGGCGTGGGCGGGCGTGGGCGGGCGGTGGCGGCCAGTGGCGGGCTGGGGCGGGCAAATGCGGGCGGTGTCTGGCGGGGGAGGGCGGGCGGGAGCGGGCAGGTGCGGGCTGGGGCAGGCGGGCGTAGGCGGGGGCAGGGGGAAGCAGGCGGAGGCAGGCAGAGGCAGGCGGAGGCAGGCGGGGGCGGGCGGGGGCGGGCGCGGGCGGATGGGGCCGGGCGGGCGGGGGCGTGCGGGCGGAAGCGTGCGGGGTAAGGCGGGGCTGGCTGTGGCAGGTAGGGCGGGCCGGGGCGGGCGGGCTTGGGCGGACGCGAGCAAGCGGGGGTTGCGGGGGCGGGCAGGGGCGAACGGGTGTATGCGGGGGAGGACGAGGGCGGGCGGGGGTGGGCAGGGGCGGACGGGTGTAGGCGGGAGTGGGCGGGGTTTGACGGGGGCGGGCGAGGGAGTACGGGAGCGGGCGGGGGCGGGCAGGGGCGGACGGGTGTAGGCGGGGGATAGCGGGGGCATACGGGGGCGGGCGTGATCGGGCCGGGGCGGGAAGTGGCGGGCGGTGTGGGCCGGCCCGGTCGGGGGTTGGCGGGGGCGGGTGGGGGTGGGCGGTGGTTGGCGGGGGCGGGCGTTGACGGGCGGGGGCGAGCAGGGGCAGGCTGGGTCAAACGGGGGAAGGCGGGGAGCGCAGGCAGGCGGGGGCAGGCGTGGGCAGGCGGGGGCAGGCGTGGGCAGGCGGGGGCAGGCGGGGCAGGCTGGGGCAGGCGGGGGCAGGCGGGGGAAGACGGGGGCAGGCAGGGGCAGGCGTGGGCCGGCAGGGGCAGGCGGGGGCAGGCGTGGGCAGGCGGAGGAAGGCGGGGGCAGGCGGGTTCAGGCGGCGCTGGCTAGGGCAGGTGGGGTCAGGCAGGGGCAGGCAGAGCTGGCAGGGGCACGTGGGGGCGATCGGGGGCAGATGGGGGCGGGCGGCGGAAGGCGAGGGCGGTCGGTGGTGGGTGGGGGAGGGCTTGGGTGGTCGAGGGCGGGCTATGGCGGGAGTGGGATGGCGGGGACTCTATTCTTTCCGTCTATCTTGACGATCAAACTCCTTAATTCTTCTTTCTCGCGTTCTCCCGTGTTATTGGTCTTCCTTGGAAATCAAACTCGTTCTTTCTTCTTTTTCGCGTTTTCTCCCGTGTTATCGGTCTTCCTTGGCGATTAAACTCAATTATCCTTCTTTCTCCCATTTTCTCTCTGTTTTATTGGTCTATCTTGACGATCAAACTCCTTCATTTTTTTTCTCGCGTTTTCTCCCGTGTTATTGGTCTTCCTTGGAAATCAAACTCGTTTTTTTTCTTTCTCGCGTATTCTCCCGTATTATCGGTCTTCCTTGGCTATCAAACTCAATTATCCATCTTTCTCCCGTTTTCTCTGTTATTATCGGAACTTCTTGTCAATCAAACACCTTCATTCTTCTTTCTCGCCTTTTCTCCCGAGTTATTGGTCTTCCTTGGAAATCAAACTCTTTCTTTCTCCTTTCTCGCGTTTTCGCCCGTGTTATCGGTCTTCTATGGTAATCAAACTCAATTATCCTTCTTTCTCCCGTTTTCTCTCTGTTTATTCGGTCTATCTTTACGATCAAACTCCTTCATTATTCTTTCTCCCGTTTTCTCCTGTGTTATTGGTCTTCCATGGAAACAAACTCGTTCTTTCTTCTTTTTCGCGTTTTCTCCCGTATTATCGGTCTTCCTTGGTGATCAAACTCAATCATCCTTCTTTCTCCCGTTTTCTCTGGTTTTATCGGTCTTTCTTGGCGATCAAACACCTTCATTCTTCTTTCTCGCGTTTTCTACCGTGTTATTGGTCTTCCATAGAAACAAACTCCTTCATTCTTCTTTTTCGCGTTTTCTCCCGTACTATGGGTCTTCCTTGGCCATAAAACTCAATTATCATTCTTTCTCCCGTTTTCTATGGTTTTATTGGTCCTTCTTGGCGATCAAACTCGTTCATTTTTTTTTACGCGTTTTCTACAGTATTTTTGGTCTTCCTTGGAAATCAAACTAGTTCTTTCTTCTTTCGTTCGCTTTCTCCCATGTTTTTGGACTACCTTGGCTATGAATCTCGTTCATTCTCCTTTCTCGCGTTTTCGCCCGTGTCATCGGTCTTCCTTGGAGATCAAACTCAATTATCGTTCTTTCTGCCGATTTCACTGGTTCAATCGGTCTTTCTTGGAAATAAAAATCGTTCTTTCTTCTTTCTCGCGTTTTCTCCCGTATTATGGTCTTCCTTGGTGATCAAACTCAATAATCTTTCGTTCTCCCGTTTTTTATGGTTTTATTCTTCTTTCTTGTTGATCAAAATCCTTCATTCTTCTTTTACGCGTTTTCTCCCGTGTTATTGGTCTTTCTTGGAAATCAAACTCGTTCTTTCTTCTTTCTCGCATTTTCTCCCGTGTTATCGGTCTTCCTCTGCGATAAAAATTAATTATCCATCTTTCTCCCGATTTCTCTGGTTTTATCGGTCTTTGTTGGCGATCAAACTCAATCATTCTTCCTTCTAGCGTTTTCTCCCGAGTTATTGGTCTTCCTTGGAAATCAAACTCGTTCTTTTTTCTTTCTCGCGTTTTCTCCCGTGTTATCGGTCTTCCTTGGCGATTAAACTCAATTATCCTTCTTTCTCCCATTTTCTCTCTGTTTTATTGGTATATCTTGACGATCAAACTCCTTCATTTTTTTTCTCGCGTTTTCTCCTGTGTTATTGGTCTTCCTTGGAAATCAAACTCGTTTTTTGTCTTTCTCGCGTATTCTCCCGTATTATCGGTCTTCCTTGGCGATCAATCTCAATTACCCATCTTTCTCCCGTTTTCTCTGTTATTATCGGAACTTCTTGTCAATCAAATACCTTCATTCTTCTTTCTCGCCTATTTTCCCGAGTTATTGGTCTTCCTTGGAATTCAAACACTTTCTTTCTTCTTTCTCCCGTTTTCTATGGTTTTATTGGTCCTTCTTGGCGATCAAACTCATTCATTCTTTTTTTCGCGTTTTCTACAGTATTATTGGCCTTCCTTGGAAATCCAACTCGTTCTTTCTTCTTTCTTTCGCTTTATCCCATGTTTTTGGTCTTCCTTGGCGATCAATCTCGTTCATTCTCCTTTCTCGCGTTTTCTTCCGTGTCATCGGTCTTCCTAGGCGATCAAACACATTTATCGTTCTTTCTGCCGATTTCTCTGGTTCTATCGGTCTTTCTTGTAAATCAAACCCGTTCTTTCTTCTTTCTTTGTTTTTTTTCGTGTTTTCGGTCTTCCATTGCGATCAAAATCGTTCATTCTCCTTTTTCGCGTTTTCTCACGTGTCATCGGCCTTCCTTGGCGATACAACTCAATTATTCAGGCGGGGGCAAGCGGGGGGCAGGCAAGGGTATGCGGGGGCGGGCGGAGGCGGGCGTGGGCGGGCGTGGGCGGGGGCGAGCGGGCACGGGCGGGCGGGGGCGTAAAGCGGCGGGCGGGGCAGGCGGGTGTAGGAAGGAGCAGGCGGGGGCAGGCGGGAGCAGGCCGTGGCAGGAAGAGGCAGGCGGGGAAGGCGGAGGTGGGGCGAGCGGGGGCGGGAGGGGCGGGCGGGGCGGGAGGGGCGGGGGAGGGCGGGCGGGAGCGGGCAGGGGCGGGCTGGGTCAGGCGGGCGTAGGCGGGGGCAGGGGGAAGCAGGCGGAAGCAGGCGGAGGAAGGCGGAGGCAGGCGGAGGCAGGCGGGGGCTGGCGGGGGCGGGCGCGGGCGGGCGGGGCCGGGCGGGCGGGGGCGTGCCGGCGGAAGCGGGCGGGGTAAGGCGGGGCTGGCTGTGGCAGGTAGGGGGGGCTGGAGCGGGCGGGCTTGGGCGGACGCGAGCGGGCGGGGGTTGCGGGGGCGGGCAGGGACGGACGGGTGTAGGCGGGGGCGGACGAGGGCGGGCGGGGGCGGGCGGGCGAGGGAGTACGGGAGCGGGCGGGGGCGGGAAGGTGCGGACGGGTGCCGGCGTGGGCGAGCGGGGGCAAACGGGGGCGGGCGCGATCGGGCCGGGGCGGGAGGTGGCGGGCGGGGTGGGCCAGGCCGGTCGGGGGTTGGCCGGGGCGGGTGGGGGTAAGCGGTGTGTGGCGGGGGCGGGCGTTGACGGGCGGGGGCGGGCAGGGGAAGGCTGGGTCAAACGGGGGAAGGCGGGGGAGCGCAGGGCTGGCTGGGTCAGGCGGGGCAGGCTGGGGTAGGCGGGGGCAGGCGGGGGAAGGCGGGGGCAGGCAGGGGCAGGCTTGGGCCGGCAGGGGCAGGCGGGGGCAGGCGGGGGCAGGCGGGGGCAGGCGTGGACAGGCGGAGGCAGGCGGGGGCAGGCGGGTCCAGGCGGGGCTGGCTAGGGCAGGCGGGGTCAGGCAGGGGCAGGCAGAGCTGGCAGGGGCACGTGGGGGCGATCGGGGGCAGATGGGGGTGGGCGGCGGAAGGCGAGGGCGGTCGGTGGTGGGCGGGGGAGGGCTTGGGTGGTCGAGGGCGGGCTGTGGCGGGAGTGGGATGGCGGGGACTCTATTCTATCCGTCTATCTTGACGATCAAACTCCTTAATTCTTCTTTCTCGCGTTTTCTCCCGTGTTATTGGTTTTCCTTGGAAATCAAACTCAATTATCTATATTTCTCCCGTTTTCTCTGTTTTTATCCTTCTTTCTTGTAGATCAAACTCCTTCATTTTTCTTTCTCGCGTTTTCTTCTGTGTTATTGATCTTCTTTGAAAATCAAACTCGTACTTTCTTCTTTCTCGCGTTTTCTCCCGTGTTATCGGTCTTCCTTGGCGATTAAACTCAATTATCCTTCTTTCTCACATTTTCTCTCTGTTTTATTGGTATATCTTGACGATCAAACTCCTTCATTTTTTTCTCGCGTTTTCTCCCGTGTTATTGGCCTTCTTTGGAAATCAAACTCGTTTTTTTTCTTTCTCGCGTATTCTTCCGTATTATCGGTCTTCCTTGGCGATCAAACTCAATTATCCATCTTTCTCCCGTTTTCTCTGTTATTATCGGAACTTCTTGTCAATCAAACACCTTCATTCTTCTTTCTCGCCTTTTCTCCCGATTTATTGGTCTTCCTTGGAATTCAAACTCTTTCTTTCTCCTTTCTCCCGTTTTCTGTGGTTTTATTGGTCCTTCTTGGCGATCAAACTCATTCATTCTTTTTTTCGCGTTTTCTACAGTATTATTGGTCTTCCTTGGAAATCCAACTCGTTCTTTCTTCTTTCGTTCGCTTTCTCCCATGATTTTGGTCTTCCTTGGCGATCAATCTCGTTCATTCTCCTTTCTCGCATTTTCTTCCGTGTCATCAGTCTTCCTTGGCGATCAAACACAATTATCGTTCTTTCTGCCGATTTCTCTGGTTCTATCGGTATTTCTTGTAAATCAAACTCGTTCTTTCTTCTTTCTTTGTTTTTTTTCGTGTTTTCGGTCTTCCGTTGCGATCAAAATCGTTCATTCGCCTATTTCGCGTTTTGTCACGTGTCATCGGCCTTCCTTGGCGATAGAACTCAATTATTCAGGCGGGGGCAAGCGGGGGCAAACAAGGGCAGGCGGAGGCAAGCGGGGACAGGTGGGGGCAGGCGAGGGCGGGCGGAGGCGGGCGTGGGCGGGCGTGGGCGGGCGTGGGCGGGCGTGGGCGGGCGGGGGCGTGCGAGGGCGGGCTGGGGAGTGCAAGGGCGGGCGGGGGAATGCGGGGGCGGGCATGGGCGGGCGGCGGCGGGCGTGCGCGGGCGGAAGCGGGCGGGAGCGTGCGAGGGCAGCAGGGGGCGGGCGGGCACGGGCGGGCGGGGGCGTAAAGGGGCGGGCGGGGCAGGCGGGTGTAGAAAGGAGCAGGCGGGGGCAGGCGGGAGCAGGCGGTGGAAGGAAGGAGGAGGCGGGGAAGGCGGAGGCGGGGCGAGCAGGGACGAGCGGGGGCGGGAGGGGGCGGGGCGGGGGCGGGCGGGGGCGGGCGGGGGCGGGCGGGGGCTGGCGGGGGGCGTGCGGTGGCGGGAAGTGGCGGGCGGTGGCGGGCGGGGGCGGGCAAAGGCGGGCGGTGTCTGGCGAGGGCAGGCGGGCGTAGGCGGGGGCAGGGGGAAGCAGGATGAGGCAGGCGGGGGCGGGCGGGGCCGGGCGGGCGGGGGGCGTGCGGGCGGAAGCGGGCGGGATAAGGCGGGGCTGGCTGTGGCAGGTAGGGCGGGCTGGGGCGGGCGGGATTGGGCGGACGCGAGCGGGCGGGGGTTGCGGGGGCGGGCAGGGGCGAACGGGTGTAGGCGGTTGCGGACGAGGGCGGGCGGGGTTGGGCAGGGGCGGACGGGTGTAGGCGGGAGCGGGCGGGGGTGGACGAGGGCGGGCGAAAGGGGGCGGGCGAGGGAGTACGGGAGCGGGCGGGGGCGGGCAGGGGCGGACGGGTGTAGGCGGGGGCGAGCGGTGGCGAACGGGGGCGGGCGTGATCGGGCCGGGGCGGGAGGTGGCGGGCGGGGTTGGCCGGGCCGGTCGGGTGTTGGCGGGGGCGGGTGGGGGTGGGCGGTGGGTGGCGGGGGCGGGCGTTGACGGGCGGGGGCGGGCGAGGGCAGGCTGGGTCAAACGGGGGAAGGCGGGGGAGCGCAGGGCAGGCGGGGGCAGGCAAGGGAAGGCGGGGGCAGGAAGGGGCCGGCAGGTGCAGGCGTGGGCCGGCAGGGGCAGGCGGGGGGCAGGCGGAGGCAGGCAGGGCAGGCGGGGGCAGGCGGGGGCAGGCGGAGGCAGGCGGGGGCAGGCGGGTTCAGTAGGGGCTGGCTTGGGCAGGCGGGGTCTTTCTTCTTTTTTGCGTGTTTTCCCGTATTATCGGTCTTCCTTGGCCATCAAACTCAATTATCCATCTTTCTCCCGTTTTCTATGGTTTTATTGGTCCCTCTTGGCGATCAAACTCATTCATTCTTTTTTTCCGTTTTCTACAGTATTTTTGGTCTTCCTTGGAAATCCAACTCGTTCTTTCTTCTTTCTTTCGCTTTCTCCCATGTTTTTGGTCTTCCTTGGCGATCAATCTCGTTCTTTCTTCTTTCTCGCGTTTTCTCCCGTATTATGGTCTTCCTTGGTTATCAAACTCAATTATCCTTCGTTCTCCTGTTTTCTATGGTTTTATTGGTCTTTCTTGGTGATCAAACTCCTTCATTCTTCTTTTTCGCATTTTCTCCCGTATTATGGGTCTTCCTTGGCCATAAAACTCAATTATCATTCTTTCTCCCGTTTTCTATGGTTTTATTGGTCCCTCTTGGCGATCAAACTCATTCATTCTTTTTTTCGCGTTTTCTACAGTATTTTTGGTCTTCTTTGGAAATCAAACTCGTTCTTTCTTCTTTCGTTCGCTTTCTCCCATGTTTTTGGTCTACCTTGGCTATGAATCTCGTTCATTCTCCTTTCTCGCGTTTTCTCCCGTGTCATCGGTCTTCCTTGGAGATCAAACTCAATTATCGTTCTTTCTGCCGTTTCACTGGTTCTATCGGTCTTTCTTGGAAATAAAACTCGTTCTTTCTTCTTTCTCGCGTTTTCTCCCGTATTATGGTCTTCCTTGGTGATCAAACTCAATAATCCTTCGTTCTCCCGTTTTTTATGGTTTTATTCGTCTTTCTTGGTGATCAAACACCTTCATTCTTCTTTTACGCGTTTTCTCCCGTGTTATTGGTCTTTCTTGGAAATCAAACTCGTTCTTTCTTCTTTCTCGCATTTTCTCCCGTGTTATCGGTCTTCCTCTGCGGTCAAATTCAATTATCCATCTTTCTCCCGATTTCTCTGGTTTTATCGGTCTTTGTTGGCGATCAAACTCAATCATTCTTCCTTCTAGCGTTTTCCACCGTGTTATTGGTCTTCCTTGGAAATCAAACTCGTTCTTTCTTCTTTTTCGCGTGTTCTCTCGTATTATCGGTCTTCCTTGGCCATCAAACTCAATTATCCTTCTTTCTCCCGTTTTCTATGGATTTATTGGTCCTTCTTGGCGATCAAACTCATTCATTTTCTACAGTATTATTGGTCTTCCTTGGAAATCCAACTCGTTCTTTCTTCTTTCGTTCGCTTTCTCCCATGCTTTTGGTCTTCCTTGGCGATCAATCTCGTTCATTCTCCTTTCTCGCGTTTTCTTCCGTTTCATCGGTCTTCCTTGGCGATCAAACACATTTATCGTTCTTTCTGCCTATTTCTCTGGTTCTATCGGTCTTTCTTGTAAATCAAACTCGTTCTTTCTTCTTTCTTTGTTTTTTTTTTCGTGTTTTCGGTCTTCCATTGCGATCAAAATCGTTCATTCTCCCTTTTCGCGTTTTCTCACGTGTAATCGGCCTTCCTTGGCGATAGAACTCAATTATTCAGGCGGGGGAAAGCGGGGGGCAGGCAAGGGCAGGCGGGGGCAGGTGGGGGCAGGCGAGAACAGGCGGGGGCGGGCGGAAGCGGGCGTGGGCGGGGCGTGGGCGGGCGGGGGAGAGGGGGGGGCGGGCGGGGGCGGGCGGGGGCGGGGCGGGGGATGGCCTGGGGCGAGCTGGGGCGGGCGGGGGAGGGCGGTGGCGGGCGGGAGCGTGCGAGGGCTGGAGGGGGCGGGCGGGCACGGGCGGGCGGGGGCGTAAAAGGCGGGGCAGGCGGGTGTAGGAAAGAGCAGGCGAGGGCAGGCGGGAGCAGGCGGTGGCAAGCGGGGAAGGCGGAGGCGGGGCGAGCGGGGGCGGGAGGGGCGGGAGGGGCGGGCGGGGCGGGCGGGGGCGGGCGTGGGCGGGCGGTGGCGAGCAGTGGCGTGCGGGGACGGGCAAAGGCGGGCGGTGTCTGGTGGGGGAGGGCGGGGCGTGAGCGGGCAGGGGCGGGCTGGGGCAGGCGGGCGTAGGCGGGGGCAGGGGGAAGCAGGCGGAAGCAGGCGGAGGCAGGCGGAGGCAAGCGGGGGCGGGCCTGGGAGGGCGGGCCCGGGTGGGCGGGGGCGTGCGGGCGGAAGCGGGCGGGGTAAGGAGGGGCTGGCTGTGGCATGTAGGGCGGGCTGGGGCGGGCGGGATTGGGCGGACGCGAGCGGGCGGGTGTTGCGGGGAAGGGCAGGGGCGAACGGGTGTAGGCGGGGGCGGACGAGGGCGGGCGGGGGCGGGCAGGGGCGGACGGGTGTAGGCGGGAGCGGACGGGGGTGGACGGGGCGGGCGAAAGCGGGCGGGCAAGGGAGTACGGGAGCGGGCGGGGGCGGGCAGGGGCGGACGGGTGTAGGCGGGGGCGAGCGGGGGCGAACGGGTCGGGCGTGATCGGGCCGGTGCGGTAGTTGGCGGGCGGGGTGGGCCGGGCCGGTCGGGGGTTGGCAGGGGCGGGTGGGGGTGGGCGGTTGGTGGCGGGGGGCGGGCGTTGACGGCCGGGGGCGGGCCGGTCCAGGCTGGGTCAAACGGGGGAAGGCGGGGGAGCGCAGGGCAGGCGGGGGCAGGCGTGGGCGGGCGGGTGCAGGCGTGGGCAGGCGGGAGCAGGCGGGGGCAGGCTGGGGCAGGTGGGGACAGGCGGGGGAAGGCGGGGGCAGGCAGGGGCAGGCTTGGGCCGGCAGGGGCAGGCGGGGGCAGGCCTGGGCAGGCGGGGGCAGGCGTGGGCAGGCGGAGGCAGGCGGGGGCAGGCGGGTTCAGGCGGGGCTGGCTAGGGCAGGCGATGTCAGGCAGGGGCAGGTAGAGCTGGCAGGGGCACGTGGGGGCGATCGGGGGCAGATAGGGGCGGGAGGCGGAAGGCGAGGGCGGTCGGTGGTGGGCGGGGAAGGGCTTGGGTGGTCGAGGGCGGGCTGTGGCGGGAGTGGGATGGCGGGGACTCTATTCTATCCGTCTATCTTGACGATCAAACTCCTTAATTCTTCTTTCTCGCGTTTTCTCCCGTGTTATTGGTCTTCTTTGAAAATCAAACTCGTACTTTCTTCTTTCTCGCGTTTTCTCTCGTGTTATCGGTCTTTATTGGCGATTATACTCAATTTTCCTTTTTCTCCCATTTTCTCTCTGTTTTATTGGTCTATCTTGACGATCAAACTCCTTCATTCTTCTTTCTCCCGTTTTCTCCTGTGTTATTGGTCTTCCATGGAAACAAACTCGTTCTTTTTTCTTTTTCGCGTTTTCTCCCGTATTATCGGTCTTCCTTGGTGATAAAACTCAATTATCCTTCTTTCTCCCGTTTTTCATGGTTTTATTGGTCTTTCTTGGTGATCAAACTCCTTCATTCTTCTTTTACGCGTTTTCTCCCGTGTTATTGGTCCTTCTTGGAAATCAAACTCGTTCTTTCTTCTTTCTCGCATTTTTTCCCGTGTTATCGGTCATCCTCTGCGATCAAATTCAATTATCCATCTTTCTCCCGATTTCTCTGGTTTTATCGGTCTTTGTTGGCGATCAAACTCAATCATTCTTCCTTCTAGCGTTTTCCACCGTTTTTTTTGGTCTTCCTTGGAAATCAAACTCGTTCTTTCTTCTTTTTCGCGTGTTATCCCGTATTATCGGTCTTCCTTGGCCATCAAACTCAATTATCCTTCTTTCTCCCGTTTTCTATGGTTATATTGGTCCTTCTTGGCGATCAAACTCATTCATTCTTTTTTTCGCGTTTTCTACAGTGTTATTGGTCTTCCTTGGAAATCCAACTCGTTCTTTCTTCTTTCGTTCGCTTTCTCCCATGTTTTTGGTATTCCATTGCGATCAAAATCGTTCATTCTCCTTTTTCGCGTTTTCTCACGTGTCATCGGCCTTCCTTGGCGATACAACTCAATTATTCAGGCGGGGGCAGGCGGGAGCAGGCGGGTGGCAGGAAGGGGCAGGCGAAGAAGGCGGAGGCGGGGGCGAGCGGGGGCGGGAGGGGCGAGCGGGGCGGGCGGGGGAGGGCGTGGGCGGGTGGTGGCGGCCAGTGGCGGGTGGGGGCGGGCAAAGACGGTCGGTGTCTGGCGGGGGAGGGCGGGCGGGGCAGGCGGGAGTAGGAAGGAGCAGGCGGGGGCAGGCGGGAGCAGGCGGTGGCAGGAAGGGGCAGGTGGGTAAGGCGGAGGCGGGGCGAGCGGGGGCGGGCCCGGGCGGGCGGGGCCGGGCAGAAGGGGGCGTGCGGGCGGAAGCGGGCGGGGTAAGGCGGGGCTGGCTGTGGCAGGTAGGGCGGGCTGGGGCGGGCGGGCTTGGGCGGACGCGAGCGGGCGGGTGTTGCGGGGGCGGGCAGGGGCGAACGGGTGTAGGCGGGGGCGGACGAGGGCGGTCGGGGGCGGGCAGGGGCGGACGGGTGTAGGCGGGAGTGGGCGGGGGTGGACGGGGGCGGGCGAAAGCGGGCGGGCGAGGGAGTACGGGAGCGGGGCGGGGGCGGGCAGGGGCGGACGGGTGTAGGCGGGGGCGATCGGGGGCAAACGAGGGCGGGCGTGATCAATCCGGAGCGGGAGGTGGCGGGCGGGGTGGGCCGGGCCGATCGGGGGTTGGCGGGGACGGGTGGGGGTGGGCGGTGGGTGGCGGGGGCGGGGCGTTGACGGGCGGGGGGGGCAGGGGCATGCTGGGTCAAACGGGGGAAGGCGGGGGAGCGCAGGGCAGGCGGGGGCAGGCGTGGGCGGGCGGGGGGCAGGCGTGGGCAGGCGGGAGCAGGCGTGGGCAGGCTGGGGCAGGTGGGGGAAGGCGGGGGATGGCGGGGGCAGGCAGGGGCAGACTTGGGCCGGCAGGGGCAGGCGGGGGCAGGCGTGGGGAGGCGGGTTCAGGCGGGGCTGGCTAGGGCAGTCGGGGTCAGGCAGGGGCAGGTAGAGCTGGCAGGGGCACGTGGGGGCGATCGGGGGGCATATGGGGGCGGGCGGCGGAAGGCGAGGGCGGTCGGTGGTGGGCGGGGGAGGGGCTTGGGTGGTCGAGGGCGGGCTGTGGCGGGAGTGGGATGGCGGGGACTATTCTATCCGTCTATCTTGACGATCAAACTCCTTAATTCTTCTTTCTCGCGTTTTCTCCCGTGTTATTGGTCTTCCTTGGAAATCAAACTCAATTATCTATCTTTCTCCCGTTTTCTCTGTTTTTATCGTTCTTTCTTGTAGATCAAACTCCTTCATTTTTCTTTATCGCGTTTTCTTCTGTGATATTGGTCTTCTTTGAAAATCAAACTCGTACTTTCTTCTTTCTCGCGTTTTCTCCCGTGTTATTGGTCTTCCTTGGAAATCAAACTCAATTATCTATCTTTCTCCCGTTTTCTCTGTTTTTTCGTTCTTTCTTGTAGATCAAACTCCTTCATTTTTCTTTCTCGCGTTTTCTTCTGTGTTATTGATCTTCTTTGAAAATCAAACTCGTACTTTCTTCTTTCTCGCGTTTTCTCCCGTGTTATCGGTCTTCCATAGCGATCAAACTCAATTATCCTTTTTCTCCCGTTTTCTCTCTGTTTATTCGGTCTATGTTTACGATCAAACTCCTTCATTCTCCTTTTTCGCGTTTTCTCACGTGTCAGTGGTCTTCCTTGGCGATAAAACTCAATTAATCTGCGGGGGGCAAGCGGGGGGCAGGCGAGGGCAGGCAGGGGGCAGGCCAAAGCAGGCGGGGGCGGGCGGAGGTGGGCGTAGGCGGGCGGGGGGCGGGCGGGGGGCGGGCGGGGGCGTGCGAGGGCTGGAGGCGGTGCAGGCTCGGGCGGGCGGGGGCGTAAAGGGGCGGGCGGGGCAGGCGGGGGTTGGAAGGTGAAGGCGTGGCAGGCGGTGGCAGGAAGGGGTAGGCGGTGAAGGCGGAGGAGGGGCGAGTGGGGGCGAGTGGGGGCGGGCGGGGGGCGGGCGAAGGTGGGCAAAGGGCGGGCGGGGAAGGGCGGGGAAGGGCGTGGGCGGGCGGGTGCGGACGGGGGGCGGGGGCGGGCCGGTGCGGGAGAGGGCGAGTTGGGGGCGGGCGGGTGGCAGGAGGGGGCGGGCGGGGGGCGGGCGAAGGCGGGGCGGAATCTGGAGGGGGAGGGCGGGGTCAGGCTGGGCTGGCTGGGGCAGGGCGTGGTCAGGCAGGGGCAGGCAAGGCTGGCAGAGGCACGTGGGGGCGATCGGGGGCGGATGGGGGCGGGCAGCGGATGGCGAGGGCGGTCGGTGGGGGAGGGGGCGTGTGGGGGCGGGCTGTGTCGGGCGGGGGCAGGCGGAGGCGGACGAAGGCGGGCAGCGGCGGGCGAAGGCGGGCAGGGGCGGGCTGGGGCAGGCGGATGTAGGCGGGGCAGGGGGGAAGCAGGCGGAGCAGGCGGAGGCAGGCGGGGGCAGGCCGGGGCGGGGCGGAGGCGGGGCGGGGGGCGTGCGGGTGGAACCGGGCGGGGTCAGGCGGGGCTGGCTGGGGAAGGTAGGACGGGCGGGGGCGGGCGGAAGCGGGCGGGCTTGGGCGGACGTGAGGGGCCGGGGGGGCGGAGGCGGGGCAGGGGCGGAAAGGTGTAGTCGGGGGGCGAACGGGGGCTGGCGGGGGCGGGCATGGGCGGACGGGTGTAGGCGGGATCGGGCGGGGTTGGACGGGGGCGGGCGAAAGCGGGCGGGGCGAGGGAGGACGGGAGGAGGGCGGGGGGGCGGGCAGGGGCGGACGGGTGTAGGCGTGGGCGAGCGGGGGGCAGACGGGGGCGGGCATGGGCGGGCCGGGGCGGGAGGTTGGTGGCGGGGTGTGCCGGGCCGGGGCGGGGGTGGGCGGGGGCGGGTGGGGGTTGGGCGGGAAGGGGCAGGCTGTGTTAAATGGGGGAAAGCGGGGGCACGCAGGGCAGGCGGGTGACAGTCGTGGGCAGGCGGGGACAGGCGGGGGAAGCGGGGGCAGGCAGGGGCAGGAGGGGGCAGGCGGGGGGCAGGCGGGGGCAGGCGGTGTCAGGCGGGGGCTGGCGGGGGGTAGGCTGTGTCAAACGGGGGAAGGTGGGGGGCACGCAGGGCAGGAGGGGGGCAGGCGTGGGCAGGCGGGGGCAGGCGGGGGCAAGCGGGGTCCGGCGGGGGCAGGCTGGGGCAGGCAGGGGCAGGCGGGGGGAGGCGGGGGGAGGCTGGGGCAGGCGGAAGGCAGGCGGGGGCAGGCGGGGGCGGGCGGGGGGCAGGCGGAGGCAGGCGGGGTCAGGCTGGGCTGGCTGGGGGAGCGGGGCAGGCAGGGGGCAGGCAGGGCTGGCAGAGGCACGTGGGGGCGATCGGGGGCGGATGGATGCGGGCGGCGGATGGCGAGGGCGGTCAGTGGGAGGGCGGGGGAGGGTAGGGGGTGGGCGAGGTCGTGCTGTGGCGGGAGGGGGCTGGCGGGTATGGGCGGGGGCGAGAGGTGTCTGGCGGAAGCAGGCGGGGGAAGGCGGGGGCGGGGGAGGTGGTGTCGTGGGGGGGGGCGGGTGGGGTTCAATCGTTCATTCTCTTTTCTCGCGTTTTCTCCCGTATTATCGGTCTTCCTCTGCGATCGAATTCAATTATCCTTCTTTCTCTCTCTTTTCTCTGGTTTTATCGGTCTTCGTTGGCGATCAAAACTCCATCATTCTTCTTTCTAGCGTTTTCCACCGTGTTATTGGTCTTCCTTGGAAATCAAACCTGCTCATTCTTCTTTTTCGCAATTTCTCCTGTTATATAGGTCTTCGGTTGGCGACTCAAACTCCATCATTCTTCTTTCTAGCGTTTTCCACCGTGTTATTGGTCTTCCTTGGAAATCAAACCTGCTCATTCTTCTTTTTCGCAATTTCTCCTGTTTTATTGGTCCTTCTTGGCGATCAAACTCATGCATTCATATTTTACGCGTTTTCTACAGTATTTTTGGTCTTCCTTGGAAATCAAACTCGTTCTTTCTTCTTTCGTTCGCTTTCTCCCATGTTTTTGGTCTACCTTGGCTATGAATCTCGTTCATTCTGCTTTCTCGCGTTTTCTCCCGTGTCATCGGTCTTCCTTGGAGATCAAACTCAATTATCGTTCTTTCTGCCGATTTCTCTGGATCTATCGGTCTTTCTTGTAAATCAAA
>JAJPWW010000829.1:10000-15000 GCA_028673005.1 Tanypteryx hageni
GAAATAATTTCCGAATAACTCGCGAATTTCGGCTGTCAAACTCTCCTCGTAGGAGCTGAACATTAACCCTTTCGTTAAAACTTTAAGAATTTTTAACTTCAGGACAAATGGAAATATCGAAATCGGAGTTGTCCCTATCAGATCATGTTTCGGAATTCTACCCGTAAAGGGACTTTCAGCTCCGCAGCGCATTCGAAAATACGAAAACGTTGAAAAGTTGTTTAAACAATTGCGAATTGTTATTAGCGGTCGACTTTTTTTAACTTTTTAAAAATTTCCTTTTTTTCTACGTGTAATCGCCTGCATAATGATACCGAGAACTCGAACGTGCGGCATATAGTTTTCAAGATAAAAATTATCGAACTTTAATGTACAAATGGGGTTAAATCGACCCCTAGAAACTGACTATTTTAAAATTTTCGATTTTTGTAGTCGGTTGCGAGAATAGTCGTATAATCTTGCAAAATTTCAGCTTCCTAAGCTTATTAGATCGCGTTCCCCCACGCTAACTTATGGGAGATATTCCGGGGTCTCTGGAGTCGAACCCAAGACACCGTGAGCAAAAGCGACGACAATTCCCGATAGATATTGCGGCCATCTAGCGACACTGAAAATTTCAACCTCCGAGCTTACCGGCAAGTGCACGAAATTAATTCACAGAAATTGCGCTTTTTGTGTCTTCTGTCGTGGGAAAAGACGCGAATCTCGTCGTTTGCCGACCAAAAACAAATGAATGACGACGTATATATATAGAACAGTATGATACCGATTTTCAGGCACTTCCGGATGAGCTGGAGACTCGAAATTTTTTCCTTGGGTAGAATTCTTCGCGGAGCCACCCAGGAAAAAACAAAATCTCGAAAAAGTTCGACGACGCGGACGCAAAAAATTGGCAATTGTTTAAACAAATTCTCATAGTTTATGCACTTCCGCTCGTGCTACGCAGCTGAAATTTTTTTTGCAGGTAGAATTCCAAAAAAGAACCAGATAGAGACCACCACGATTTCGATATCTTAATTTGTTCGGCAGTTAAAATTTCTCAAAATGTTTAAACAAATAGAAAACTGTTTAGGTACTGGGGGATGAGCTAGGAAGCTGAAATTTTCAAATTATTTACAAAGTGGTGAACTTTCACGAACAAACGTTTCGATTTCGCCATACATCAATTGCGGCGGCCGTTAAAAATTATTTAAGTTTTAAACAATTGGAAAAATACCGTTTCACTTCTAGAAGTGCCACAACTTCAACATTCTGCTGAAACGCGTAGCATTAGTATCCCGCGATGAAGACGCTGTAAAATGTTCGAAATTGGGACATTTGGGGATTGTTTTAGACAATTGTCGCGAGGCGTGGGAAAACGGAAATCTTTGGAATTAAAGGAATATAGGCGATGACGAGACGTCTGCCTGAAAAACGAATGTTTCTTCGAGGCGAGATGAGATGCTCGCAGCAAGCAAGCGCCAACTATAGCAGTAACACGTAGATGACGACCTGCGCAGACATACCCCCACTCCCGCTTACTCTCTCCCCCTTCCTCGCGGTTGCCAGCTGTTGCTACTTGTGATATTTTCCTGTCCTCCCCCGTTGTTTTTTACGTGTTTGACTTTTGCTTAGCTCTTGGACATTCTTTTTGGACTTCGATTTTGATTTTTGCTTTGGTGGGATTGCTTGTGTGGAATGGCCAGGACATCTAAATCGTCATCAGTCCGAGGCAGGCCTCTCAGGAGCCAAGCTCGTGAAATGGTTTACAAAGTAAACTGTTATTTAAAAGATTTGAAAATAGAGAACAATTTGGATATGAATGTAATTCGTTTGCCTCCTTACCATCCCGATATCAATCCGATTGAGATGGTGTGGGGGGTGACCGACCTTAAAAGACGGGTCATAAAATTATATAGACTGCTACTTTATTGTAAAATGTTGCCAATTTGTGTAACTTTGTGCGCTTTTTATTTAGGTATCCCACGACTCGGGGGCTTGCACGCTGGAGTAGAAGAAAGGAGTCTTTCTAAGATGTCGTGAAGAATTCGCCACAGAGAAGTGGATCGAAGTGTGCGAACACGTTAAGAAGACAGGAGAAGAGCACCGGAGACGGGAAGCGAGAGTGGCATGGACATGTGGACGTCATCGTGCGAGACTGGTTGAAAGATCTTTTTTAAATACTGTTCTGTTTATTATTAAATGTTGTGATCGATCTCCATTGAACTGGTTTCATTTATTTCATGTCCAACTTCCATTTCCAAAGCTACTCTATAGAGTTTAATACTTTGTATTTCTGTTAATTCCAGGGTAAAGTGGTTAGTTATAAAATATTACGTTAATGTGCTCTGCCCACAAGACCGATAGAAAAGGAAACGATTCCGTCATTACTTTCCCAAAGGATTATTTAATTAATTTCCCATCTTCCGTTAAGTGTTTAAGTGGGAAATCATGCCGAAAACGGCGAAAATCTGGATTTTGCACCAATTGGCAACACCGAGAATTAGCGGCATAGGGAACACGGACGACGTGGAAGGGGAAGGTGTGGAGGGGGGGTGGGAAAGACTTAGCTCCACCCACTGGCCGCCAAGAAGTTTCTCAACTACGCAGTACCTCCTTTGGGGTTGTAACGGCCGTTTCGAAAGTTATTTTTTTCCTCGCGAGAACGTTTTCCGTTCGAACTTTTATTTTTATAGAGATGAATACCGCCACGTCCCACGTGAGACTTTCTTGCTTTGACCCGCGATTCGTTTTCGAAACCCATTAAAAATTTCGATATCCGAGGCCGAAAATTAGGCTCGCAAAGAAATATTTAAGAAACACTCGAAAATGACGCGCGAGCTCTCTGGGATCAAAAGCCGCGAGATCGCAACGTTCGGAGGCGAGGTCTCTCGCGTCGCGCGCGAGATGCCGGGGAACTCGGTCCGAGCCGCCGGTGGCGACATCTGGGCGGGCGAATCGGAATGAGCGAGTCGGAGCTCGCCCAGGACCTCCCCAGCCCGTACGGAGACTCGGAGAAATCGGGAACGGAGGCAAAATTCCCGGTACACGGACGCGGACGCTTCTCGGCAGAATCGGAGGGCTCGGATATGGGGACAACCACAGATTATGACGAAAGCTCTTCCTCTGACTCTTAAGTAATTATTAAAGAATTCATTTCTGTAGAATAAGTTCGTTTTGGTATTCTAAGTTAGGAATAATATACGAGTGTTAATATAATAATTTTTCCCAACTCCCCGATTCCCGGTGATGACAATCCGCTTAGGAAATATGCGATTTGTGATATTAATATTTTATATTATGGTTTAATTTTCTTTCCTATCCAATGAGGAAGCAAAATGTAGCTATCGGTCGTCAATGAAAGTGTTAATTGGATTTTGGCCATGTTTTCTTGAAAAAGCCCCACTGTGCGCCGGTGGCGACGTCTCGGCGGGCGAGTCGGAGTGCGCGAGTCTGAACTCCTCGCGGGGACCCAGGCCGTAGGAAGACTCGGAAAAATCGAGAACGGAGCGATTGCCGTAGGGCAGGATCCGATCGACCCTCGCCGAGATTCCCGGCACTCGGACGCGGACGGTTGTCGACATTAAGCCCCCGATGTAGTTCGCCGACGGCCGGCGCGCCCGCCCTCCCGGGGATCGCGGCGTCGGCGGCGGCGGAAGGGGAGGGACGACGCCGCCCGCCCTCCGGGCAGTGCCGCCCCCCCCCGCCGGCGACCTACCGGGCCGCTAAGAAAACATGACGGAGCGAAACGATCGCCAATTCCTATGATTTCGGAGTCGTGAAAAGTCGGAGAATTTCGAAGCGAGTGGGAAGTTTGGAAATCGGAGGTGTCCCTATCAGGTCATTTTTCGGAATTGGGCCCGCGAAGGGACTTCAAAGGCCCGTGGCGCATTGGGGAAAAAAATGCGAAGAGGCGGAAAAGTCGTCGGAACGGTCGCGATAAATTAAATTATCAGCGGTCGACTTTTTTTGACTTCGAAAAAATTTCCTTTCTCGAGGTGCAGCCCGGCGATCGCGGCGCCACCGGCGGCGGAAGGGGAGGGACGACGCCGCCCGCCCTCCGGGCAGTGCCGCCCCCCCCCGCCGGCGACCTACCGGGCCGCTAAGAAAACATGACGGAGCGAAACGATCGCCAATTCCTATGATTTCGGAGTCGTGAAAAGTCGGAGAATTTCGAAGCGAGTGGGAAGTTTGGAAATCGGAGGTGTCCCTATCAGGTCATTTTTCGGAATTGGGCCCGCGAAGGGACTTCAAAGGCCCGTGGCGCATTGGGGAAAAAAATGCGAAGAGGCGGAAAAGTCGTCGGAACGGTCGCGATAAATTAAATTATCAGCGGTCGACTTTTTTTGACTTCGAAAAAATTTCCTTTCTCGAGGTGCAGCCCGGCGATCGCGGCGCCACCGGCGGCGGAAGGGGAGGGACGACGCCGCCCGCCCTCCGGGCAGTGCCGCCCCCCCCCGCCGGCGACCTACCGGGCCGCTAAGAAAACATGACGGAGCGAAACGATCGCCAATTCCTATGATTTCGGAGTCGTGAAAAGTCGGAGAATTTCGAAGCGAGTGGGAAGTTTGGAAATCGGAGGTGTCCCTATCAGGTCATTTTTCGGAATTGGGCCCGCGAAGGGACTTCAAAGGCCCGTGGCGCATTGGGGAAAAAAATGCGAAGAGGCGGAAAAGTCGTCGGAACGGTCGCGATAAATTAAATTATCAGCGGTCGACTTTTTTTGACTTCGAAAAAATTTCCTTTCTCGAGGTGCAGCCCGGCGATCGCGGCGCCACCGGCGGCGGAAGGGGAGGGACGACGCCGCCCGCCCTCCGGGCAGTGCCGCCCCCCCCCGCCGGCGACCTACCGGGCCGCTAAGAAAACATGACGGAGCGAAACGATCGCCAATTCCTATGATTTCGGAGTCGTGAAAAGTCGGAGAATTTCGAAGCGAGTGGGAAGTTTGGAAATCGGAGGTGTCCCTATCAGGTCATTTTTCGGAATTGGGCCCGCGAAGGGACTTCAAAGGCCCGTGGCGC
>JAJPWW010000829.1:25000-32500 GCA_028673005.1 Tanypteryx hageni
GAATTTTTAACTTCAGGACAAATGGAAATATCGAAATCGGAGTTGTCCCTATCAGATCATGTTTCGGAATTCTACCCGTAAAGGGACTTTCAGCTCCGCAGCGCATTCGAAAATACGAAAACGTTGAAAAGTTGTTTAAACAATTGCGAATTGTTATTAGCGGTCGACTTTTTTTAACTTTTTAAAAATTTCCTTTTTTTCTACGTGTAATCGCCTGCATAATGATACCGAGAACTCGAACGTGCGGCATATAGTTTTCAAGATAAAAATTATCGAACTTTAATGTACAAATGGGGTTAAATCGACCCCTAGAAACTGACTATTTTAAAATTTTCGATTTTTGTAGTCGGTTGCGAGAATAGTCGTATAATCTTGCAAAATTTCAGCTTCCTAAGCTTATTAGATCGCGTTCCCCCACGCTAACTTATGGGAGATATTCCGGGGTCTCTGGAGTCGAACCCAAGACACCGTGAGCAAAAGCGACGACAATTCCCGATAGATATTGCGGCCATCTAGCGACACTGAAAATTTCAACCTCCGAGCTTACCGGCAAGTGCACGAAATTAATTCACAGAAATTGCGCTTTTTGTGTCTTCTGTCGTGGGAAAAGACGCGAATCTCGTCGTTTGCCGACCAAAAACAAATGAATGACGACGTATATATATAGAACAGTATGATACCGATTTTCAGGCACTTCCGGATGAGCTGGAGACTCGAAATTTTTTCCTTGGGTAGAATTCTTCGCGGAGCCACCCAGGAAAAAACAAAATCTCGAAAAAGTTCGACGACGCGGACGCAAAAAATTGGCAATTGTTTAAACAAATTCTCATAGTTTATGCACTTCCGCTCGTGCTACGCAGCTGAAATTTTTTTTGCAGGTAGAATTCCAAAAAAGAACCAGATAGAGACCACCACGATTTCGATATCTTAATTTGTTCGGCAGTTAAAATTTCTCAAAATGTTTAAACAAATAGAAAACTGTTTAGGTACTGGGGGATGAGCTAGGAAGCTGAAATTTTCAAATTATTTACAAAGTGGTGAACTTTCACGAACAAACGTTTCGATTTCGCCATACATCAATTGCGGCGGCCGTTAAAAATTATTTAAGTTTTAAACAATTGGAAAAATACCGTTTCACTTCTAGAAGTGCCACAACTTCAACATTCTGCTGAAACGCGTAGCATTAGTATCCCGCGATGAAGACGCTGTAAAATGTTCGAAATTGGGACATTTGGGGATTGTTTTAGACAATTGTCGCGAGGCGTGGGAAAACGGAAATCTTTGGAATTAAAGGAATATAGGCGATGACGAGACGTCTGCCTGAAAAACGAATGTTTCTTCGAGGCGAGATGAGATGCTCGCAGCAAGCAAGCGCCAACTATAGCAGTAACACGTAGATGACGACCTGCGCAGACATACCCCCACTCCCGCTTACTCTCTCCCCCTTCCTCGCGGTTGCCAGCTGTTGCTACTTGTGATATTTTCCTGTCCTCCCCCGTTGTTTTTTACGTGTTTGACTTTTGCTTAGCTCTTGGACATTCTTTTTGGACTTCGATTTTGATTTTTGCTTTGGTGGGATTGCTTGTGTGGAATGGCCAGGACATCTAAATCGTCATCAGTCCGAGGCAGGCCTCTCAGGAGCCAAGCTCGTGAAATGGTTTACAAAGTAAACTGTTATTTAAAAGATTTGAAAATAGAGAACAATTTGGATATGAATGTAATTCGTTTGCCTCCTTACCATCCCGATATCAATCCGATTGAGATGGTGTGGGGGGTGACCGACCTTAAAAGACGGGTCATAAAATTATATAGACTGCTACTTTATTGTAAAATGTTGCCAATTTGTGTAACTTTGTGCGCTTTTTATTTAGGTATCCCACGACTCGGGGGCTTGCACGCTGGAGTAGAAGAAAGGAGTCTTTCTAAGATGTCGTGAAGAATTCGCCACAGAGAAGTGGATCGAAGTGTGCGAACACGTTAAGAAGACAGGAGAAGAGCACCGGAGACGGGAAGCGAGAGTGGCATGGACATGTGGACGTCATCGTGCGAGACTGGTTGAAAGATCTTTTTTAAATACTGTTCTGTTTATTATTAAATGTTGTGATCGATCTCCATTGAACTGGTTTCATTTATTTCATGTCCAACTTCCATTTCCAAAGCTACTCTATAGAGTTTAATACTTTGTATTTCTGTTAATTCCAGGGTAAAGTGGTTAGTTATAAAATATTACGTTAATGTGCTCTGCCCACAAGACCGATAGAAAAGGAAACGATTCCGTCATTACTTTCCCAAAGGATTATTTAATTAATTTCCCATCTTCCGTTAAGTGTTTAAGTGGGAAATCATGCCGAAAACGGCGAAAATCTGGATTTTGCACCAATTGGCAACACCGAGAATTAGCGGCATAGGGAACACGGACGACGTGGAAGGGGAAGGTGTGGAGGGGGGGTGGGAAAGACTTAGCTCCACCCACTGGCCGCCAAGAAGTTTCTCAACTACGCAGTACCTCCTTTGGGGTTGTAACGGCCGTTTCGAAAGTTATTTTTTTCCTCGCGAGAACGTTTTCCGTTCGAACTTTTATTTTTATAGAGATGAATACCGCCACGTCCCACGTGAGACTTTCTTGCTTTGACCCGCGATTCGTTTTCGAAACCCATTAAAAATTTCGATATCCGAGGCCGAAAATTAGGCTCGCAAAGAAATATTTAAGAAACACTCGAAAATGACGCGCGAGCTCTCTGGGATCAAAAGCCGCGAGATCGCAACGTTCGGAGGCGAGGTCTCTCGCGTCGCGCGCGAGATGCCGGGGAACTCGGTCCGAGCCGCCGGTGGCGACATCTGGGCGGGCGAATCGGAATGAGCGAGTCGGAGCTCGCCCAGGACCTCCCCAGCCCGTACGGAGACTCGGAGAAATCGGGAACGGAGGCAAAATTCCCGGTACACGGACGCGGACGCTTCTCGGCAGAATCGGAGGGCTCGGATATGGGGACAACCACAGATTATGACGAAAGCTCTTCCTCTGACTCTTAAGTAATTATTAAAGAATTCATTTCTGTAGAATAAGTTCGTTTTGGTATTCTAAGTTAGGAATAATATACGAGTGTTAATATAATAATTTTTCCCAACTCCCCGATTCCCGGTGATGACAATCCGCTTAGGAAATATGCGATTTGTGATATTAATATTTTATATTATGGTTTAATTTTCTTTCCTATCCAATGAGGAAGCAAAATGTAGCTATCGGTCGTCAATGAAAGTGTTAATTGGATTTTGGCCATGTTTTCTTGAAAAAGCCCCACTGTGCGCCGGTGGCGACGTCTCGGCGGGCGAGTCGGAGTGCGCGAGTCTGAACTCCTCGCGGGGACCCAGGCCGTAGGAAGACTCGGAAAAATCGAGAACGGAGCGATTGCCGTAGGGCAGGATCCGATCGACCCTCGCCGAGATTCCCGGCACTCGGACGCGGACGGTTGTCGACATTAAGCCCCCGATGTAGTTCGCCGACGGCCGGCGCGCCCGCCCTCCCGGGGATCGCGGCGTCGGCGGCGGCGGAAGGGGAGGGACGACGCCGCCCGCCCTCCGGGCAGTGCCGCCCCCCCCCGCCGGCGACCTACCGGGCCGCTAAGAAAACATGACGGAGCGAAACGATCGCCAATTCCTATGATTTCGGAGTCGTGAAAAGTCGGAGAATTTCGAAGCGAGTGGGAAGTTTGGAAATCGGAGGTGTCCCTATCAGGTCATTTTTCGGAATTGGGCCCGCGAAGGGACTTCAAAGGCCCGTGGCGCATTGGGGAAAAAAATGCGAAGAGGCGGAAAAGTCGTCGGAACGGTCGCGATAAATTAAATTATCAGCGGTCGACTTTTTTTGACTTCGAAAAAATTTCCTTTCTCGAGGTGCAGCCCGGCGATCGCGGCGCCACCGGCGGCGGAAGGGGAGGGACGACGCCGCCCGCCCTCCGGGCAGTGCCGCCCCCCCCCGCCGGCGACCTACCGGGCCGCTAAGAAAACATGACGGAGCGAAACGATCGCCAATTCCTATGATTTCGGAGTCGTGAAAAGTCGGAGAATTTCGAAGCGAGTGGGAAGTTTGGAAATCGGAGGTGTCCCTATCAGGTCATTTTTCGGAATTGGGCCCGCGAAGGGACTTCAAAGGCCCGTGGCGCATTGGGGAAAAAAATGCGAAGAGGCGGAAAAGTCGTCGGAACGGTCGCGATAAATTAAATTATCAGCGGTCGACTTTTTTTGACTTCGAAAAAATTTCCTTTCTCGAGGTGCAGCCCGGCGATCGCGGCGCCACCGGCGGCGGAAGGGGAGGGACGACGCCGCCCGCCCTCCGGGCAGTGCCGCCCCCCCCCGCCGGCGACCTACCGGGCCGCTAAGAAAACATGACGGAGCGAAACGATCGCCAATTCCTATGATTTCGGAGTCGTGAAAAGTCGGAGAATTTCGAAGCGAGTGGGAAGTTTGGAAATCGGAGGTGTCCCTATCAGGTCATTTTTCGGAATTGGGCCCGCGAAGGGACTTCAAAGGCCCGTGGCGCATTGGGGAAAAAAATGCGAAGAGGCGGAAAAGTCGTCGGAACGGTCGCGATAAATTAAATTATCAGCGGTCGACTTTTTTTGACTTCGAAAAAATTTCCTTTCTCGAGGTGCAGCCCGGCGATCGCGGCGCCACCGGCGGCGGAAGGGGAGGGACGACGCCGCCCGCCCTCCGGGCAGTGCCGCCCCCCCCCGCCGGCGACCTACCGGGCCGCTAAGAAAACATGACGGAGCGAAACGATCGCCAATTCCTATGATTTCGGAGTCGTGAAAAGTCGGAGAATTTCGAAGCGAGTGGGAAGTTTGGAAATCGGAGGTGTCCCTATCAGGTCATTTTTCGGAATTGGGCCCGCGAAGGGACTTCAAAGGCCCGTGGCGCATTGGGGAAAAAAATGCGAAGAGGCGGAAAAGTCGTCGGAACGGTCGCGATAAATTAAATTATCAGCGGTCGACTTTTTTTGACTTCGAAAAAATTTCCTTTCTCGAGGTGCAGCCCGGCGATCGCGGCGCCACCGGCGGCGGAAGGGGAGGGACGACGCCGCCCGCCCTCCGGGCAGTGCCGCCCCCCCCCGCCGGCGACCTACCGGGCCGCTAAGAAAACATGACGGAGCGAAACGATCGCCAATTCCTATGATTTCGGAGTCGTGAAAAGTCGGAGAATTTCGAAGCGAGTGGGAAGTTTGGAAATCGGAGGTGTCCCTATCAGGTCATTTTTCGGAATTGGGCCCGCGAAGGGACTTCAAAGGCCCGTGGCGCATTGGGGAAAAAAATGCGAAGAGGCGGAAAAGTCGTCGGAACGGTCGCGATAAATTAAATTATCAGCGGTCGACTTTTTTTGACTTCGAAAAAATTTCCTTTCTCGAGGTGCAGCCCGGCGATCGCGGCGCCACCGGCGGCGGAAGGGGAGGGACGACGCCGCCCGCCCTCCGGGCAGTGCCGCCCCCCCCCGCCGGCGACCTACCGGGCCGCTAAGAAAACATGACGGAGCGAAACGATCGCCAATTCCTATGATTTCGGAGTCGTGAAAAGTCGGAGAATTTCGAAGCGAGTGGGAAGTTTGGAAATCGGAGGTGTCCCTATCAGGTCATTTTTCGGAATTGGGCCCGCGAAGGGACTTCAAAGGCCCGTGGCGCATTGGGGAAAAAAATGCGAAGAGGCGGAAAAGTCGTCGGAACGGTCGCGATAAATTAAATTATCAGCGGTCGACTTTTTTTGACTTCGAAAAAATTTCCTTTCTCGAGGTGCAGCCCGGCGATCGCGGCGCCACCGGCGGCGGAAGGGGAGGGACGACGCCGCCCGCCCTCCGGGCAGTGCCGCCCCCCCCCGCCGGCGACCTACCGGGCCGCTAAGAAAACATGACGGAGCGAAACGATCGCCAATTCCTATGATTTCGGAGTCGTGAAAAGTCGGAGAATTTCGAAGCGAGTGGGAAGTTTGGAAATCGGAGGTGTCCCTATCAGGTCATTTTTCGGAATTGGGCCCGCGAAGGGACTTCAAAGGCCCGTGGCGCATTGGGGAAAAAAATGCGAAGAGGCGGAAAAGTCGTCGGAACGGTCGCGATAAATTAAATTATCAGCGGTCGACTTTTTTTGACTTCGAAAAAATTTCCTTTCTCGAGGTGCAGCCCGGCGATCGCGGCGCCACCGGCGGCGGAAGGGGAGGGACGACGCCGCCCGCCCTCCGGGCAGTGCCGCCCCCCCCCGCCGGCGACCTACCGGGCCGCTAAGAAAACATGACGGAGCGAAACGATCGCCAATTCCTATGATTTCGGAGTCGTGAAAAGTCGGAGAATTTCGAAGCGAGTGGGAAGTTTGGAAATCGGAGGTGTCCCTATCAGGTCATTTTTCGGAATTGGGCCCGCGAAGGGACTTCAAAGGCCCGTGGCGCATTGGGGAAAAAAATGCGAAGAGGCGGAAAAGTCGTCGGAACGGTCGCGATAAATTAAATTATCAGCGGTCGACTTTTTTTGACTTCGAAAAAATTTCCTTTCTCGAGGTGCAGCCCGGCGATCGCGGCGCCACCGGCGGCGGAAGGGGAGGGACGACGCCGCCCGCCCTCCGGGCAGTGCCGCCCCCCCCCGCCGGCGACCTACCGGGCCGCTAAGAAAACATGACGGAGCGAAACGATCGCCAATTCCTATGATTTCGGAGTCGTGAAAAGTCGGAGAATTTCGAAGCGAGTGGGAAGTTTGGAAATCGGAGGTGTCCCTATCAGGTCATTTTTCGGAATTGGGCCCGCGAAGGGACTTCAAAGGCCCGTGGCGCATTGGGGAAAAAAATGCGAAGAGGCGGAAAAGTCGTCGGAACGGTCGCGATAAATTAAATTATCAGCGGTCGACTTTTTTTGACTTCGAAAAAATTTCCTTTCTCGAGGTGCAGCCCGGCGATCGCGGCGCCACCGGCGGCGGAAGGGGAGGGACGACGCCGCCCGCCCTCCGGGCAGTGCCGCCCCCCCCCGCCGGCGACCTACCGGGCCGCTAAGAAAACATGACGGAGCGAAACGATCGCCAATTCCTATGATTTCGGAGTCGTGAAAAGTCGGAGAATTTCGAAGCGAGTGGGAAGTTTGGAAATCGGAGGTGTCCCTATCAGGTCATTTTTCGGAATTGGGCCCGCGAAGGGACTTCAAAGGCCCGTGGCGCATTGGGGAAAAAAATGCGAAGAGGCGGAAAAGTCGTCGGAACGGTCGCGATAAATTAAATTATCAGCGGTCGACTTTTTTTGACTTCGAAAAAATTTCCTTTCTCGAGGTGCAGCCCGGCGATCGCGGCGCCACCGGCGGCGGAAGGGGAGGGACGACGCCGCCCGCCCTCCGGGCAGTGCCGCCCCCCCCCGCCGGCGACCTACCGGGCCGCTAAGAAAACATGACGGAGCGAAACGATCGCCAATTCCTATGATTTCGGAGTCGTGAAAAGTCGGAGAATTTCGAAGCGAGTGGGAAGTTTGGAAATCGGAGGTGTCCCTAT
>JAJPWW010000830.1:0-24722 GCA_028673005.1 Tanypteryx hageni
GACTAAATGGAGTTTGGGATAAACAGCCAGGTGCTCGTTTAAAGATAGAGAGATGCTGGTTTTTTAGTACATCAGATATTGTGAAATCTCATATTTCTTAACCCATCACTGATCTTGTGTTCATATCAGGAGGATCGACCTCCCAACTGCAAGCTGTTGACATGCTTGTCAGCAAACTATTCAAAGATCATCTACATTGCCTTTATGGAGAATGGTCATTGTCTGGGAATTGCTCACTTCCTCCAGCAGGGAAAGTAAAAAACCAACTGATGCCCTACATGGGACAGCATCTCATTAGAATCAATTATTGTTGGGTTTAAAGTGTTGTTTCTAACAGCATAGATGGATCCGAAGATGACATTCTGTGGATGGAGGGGGCCAAAGCAGTAGCTAAAGACCTTTCCAGTGGTGAACGTGGAGAAAATTATAAACAAACGTGGAGATGAAGATTTGCATGAAGACATTGTAATAATTGTGCATAATCAAAAATAAATTTCCAGAAAAGTACTGGTTTAGGTATTTTTCTTAAATACAGAGTTTAAAAAGTTGGTAAAAAGGTGGGTCATATTCAGGTAAATATGATATTTTAAAATTTTTTCTTATAGAATTTCATGTGCATTATTATTTTTCTGCCAATGATGATTTTGGATCCGATTAATGATGAATATGATTCAAATCTATCCAACTGAGGCAGTTTTTCTTTTATTATATCTAATCCATAACCATGAAGTCCTTTTTTGAATTATGACCTCGATGCAGTAGAAGGGCTTAGTGTTCCATAGACCTTGAGAGCTACACTGGCTGGAGCATTTGCTCCTGGTAGGGTCACCCATACTAATAAGGTCAGCAGTTAAGGACCAGACTAAGAGTAGTCCATGAAGCATCTGTACCTCAGAGTCTGCTGCAAAAGCATCTCAATCCAATAGGTCATTAAATGATTCTTGGAGTGATGATTTCAGGGCAATATATAGTGGGGAAAGAAGAACCAGAGGGAAGTAGCATTAGTTTTAGATAAGAAAGCAGGACAGAGTAACCTCTAAGCAATTGTTTAATGTTACTGGAGGTCCAAGGGGAACCAGTAGTGAACTTACAAGTATATATGACAACGAGAGATCACAGTGAAGAGAAATTGGATGGGTTGTATGATCAACTTGAGGAAGTTAAGAGAGAAATAAAGGCAAAAAACGTGGTAGTTATGAGAGATTGGAAGGCAAGGTTTTGGCCTAGGGAAGAGGGTAGATTTTTTGTAAAAAAAACACTGATAGTTACACATACGTGTTTAAGCATCACAACTGATGAAGATACACTTAGGAATTGCAAGGAGACATACAGAGATATCAGATTGATTATATTATGGTCAGACAAAGATATAGGAATAGTGGTAAGATTGAAAAGAATCTCTAATACAAAGTCAAAGAAAGCAGTAGGAAATGATGACCTCTCCATAGAAATATTAAAGGAATTAGGAAAAGAGGGGAAAAAGTTCTTATAAATTGTGCTGTATGACATGAAGAGGAAGAGTGGCCAAAGGACTTCTCTAGATCAATTTTGATTCCCATGAAGAAAAAGTATAAATCAAAGGAAAGTCAGGCTTATAGAACAGTCAGCTTAATTTCTCATGTAACTAAAGTTATTCTCAGGATTTCAAACAGGAGGTTAGTAGCAAAAGCTAAGAACTATATATGTGTAGACCAGTTTTGGTTTTGGAAAGGTCGCGACACTAAGGGTGTCATATGGGTTGCGAGAACATTGTATGCAACCAGGATGAAATCATGTGCTTTTTAGATTTCAAACAAGACTGATAGTTTTATAGCCTAAGCTTATGGAAGTGTTGAATAAAATGGGGTTGGATTGGAGAGGCAGGTAAGGGTAGCCGAGGGAAAATCAGATTGGGTAATGCTAGGAAGAGGTATGAGATGGAGCTACCTACTCTCACCAGCATTGTTTAATATTTATGCCGAAGAAATGATAAGGGAGGCATGAGAAGATGTAGAAATGGGTAAAAGTAGGTAAGAACCTGGTTAAATTGGTTAGATATGCAGATGACAAAGCATAGGTGAGTAATTCTGAAAAGGACCTGCAGATGCTCGTTAGTTCCTTGGATGAAAAGGCAAAGGTAATCGGGATCTAAATTAATAAGAAGAAAATGAAAGTCATGAGATTTAGTGAGTGGAGATACCCAGGTTAGTGTTACAGTGAATGGGGAAAGGCTGGATCAGGTAGAATTTTTTATTTATTTAGGTAATATTCTGTCCCAGGATGGAAGAAGTACAAAAGAGATCAGGACAAGTATAGCAAGAACAAAGGCATTTGGAAGTTTATGAGAGTTGTTGTCTAATAATTTGAATAAAAGGTTAGTGAAAACTCGTATAAGGAGTGTAGCATTATATGGATGCAAGACATGGACATTGAGAAAAGATGTGAGCAGATTAGAGGCATTTGAGATATGGGTATGGCAGAGACTGGAGAAAATTAGTTTTACAGAAAGGAAAACAAATGGAGAAGTTTAGAAAACAGTAGAAGAGAGGTCATTAATTGAGACAGGCAGAAGAAAAGGGTAGGTCAAATTTTGAAAGAAAACAGTCTACTGAAAGAAGTCATAGAAGGAAATATGTCAGGAAGAAGGCAAAGAGGTAGGAAGAGCAAAGATGTATTAGATGCATGAAAAGGAGGAGTTGGGTTTGAGAACATGAAGAGAGATAACACAGATTGGGTTGGGTGTGTGCCTAAAATCTTCGGGAAGGTAAAATTACACTATATATTATTGACATAATTCTTATAAGAATGGTATAGATTTTATCTACATGCTGTTGTCATTAAAATAATTCATTATTATTAATTGTGATTTAGGGGCTATAACATGGATACTGAAGTTGGCGGTGGTCGAGGACGTGGTGGCACAGTGAGGGGTCGAGGGAGGGGTCGTGGAGGTGGTGGCGGCCGATACAACTCAGGTGGGTGCATTTTACCTTCTCCATACATAGTATGGGAAAGTATTTTTTAGTGAAAAAAATTGATTTTGAGATTTCAATGGAAATACACGGCCCCCTGAACATGTTTGGACCATTTTCTCTATGTCTGTGTGATAGGAAATTTGTGGGTGCTCAAACTCAAAAACTAGTAATCAGATCAATGTGAAATTTTATATTTGACATTTCTATTGGAGGAACAAGAGCTGATTAGTTTTTGGTTCAAGTCGGTCAACCAGAAGTGGATGTTTACTCCTGCCACTTAAATGTTTCTTTCAGATATTTGCTTTGGTACTCAATCAGTGTAAAAAAATTATTGGAATATAAGTTGTAGGAAATTCAATTTTCTACTTCTGTTCTGAACATTTTCCCACATAATGCATTGTGTAAGAAGTACTTTAAAAACCAAATTTTTTAGCTACCACCTTAAGGCGACTTTTTTAAACAGTTGTTTATGCTTATTCTTATTTGTTGGAGCTTCATGGCTATATCCAATATTGGAAGTCTACAGTATGAGTTTGTCTGTTCTTTGTAAGATCTTGGTATATTTCTTGCAGTTCCTTAAAATATTTATTATCATTTTACCTATTTGGAATTATGAGTAAGTCATATGGCGGCCACTTCACATTTCTTTAATATGATTTTCATATTAATTATTATAACTGTATTCTAAATAATATTTCCGTCAACATTAATGTAAATCTTTATTTTGGCAAATGATAGTATAGGACAACCTACTTTTTTACCAAGATGATAGATATTAGAAAGAAACAAGCTACAGTCTTAACCTCCATTAAGCCTGGGCATGCTGGCTTAATGGTAACAAAAATTTCAGTGCTTTCTATTAGTTATATTAACATCATCTGTTATTCTTTGTACCATTCAGCCTCTCGACATCAGACCCCTGATCCGTCCTCAGACGATCACCACCATGTTAGTAGCTCCTACCAAGGCAGCGGTAGAGGAGGAGGCCAGTATCATCCCCAGGGCTCTAGTGGAGCGGGATCAACAGGGTGGTCGACGGGCGGGTTTTTAGGGGGAGGGAGTGGCCACCAAGCACCAGCAGGAGGGTCACCCCAGTCGAGGGGGGGAGGGCAGGGGCGTAGGGAAGGGGGAGGGGGAAGGCGAGGAGAAGGGCAGAGAAGATCGGAGGACAGGAGGAGGACAGCTGACGAGGAGGAAACATTGCTTGATGGCGGACGGGAGAATGCCTCGAGCAATGCTGCTCCTGATCGGGGTATGTAGGAAGTTTTTTCGATTACCATGCATTTTTAGGCTGGTTTCCAAAGAAAACAGCCTTATAAAATGGTCATGTATGTATGTGTGTCCTACTAACAACTTCTGCATCAGTGGACCGATTTTCATGAAACTTGGTATGAGGCTTGTGCCAGGGCTCACCTCTGGGCTATATTTTATTTGGCAAAGATTGAAGTCCCGGGTTTGATTCCAGAAACGTTTTTTCTCTATTTGTTTTACATAGAAAGTTTCAAATACATCGTACAGAGATGTTTTCTTTAATAATTTAAAATATCTTAAAATTGTGATATCGGAGCGAGGTTTGTACTGTTCTAAGGAGAAAAGAATGTAGATTGTAATTCTAATCACAGAATTTTGATAATTGATTATTTTCTTGAATTTATACTCAAGCATAGTTTTTGTGTTTTAAATTGCATTTTATCGGATTATTGCCATGGAGACGATTATTACCGAACTCAGCTGAGCCTAGACGAGTGAACAAATGGGTTATTTTCTTTTCCACTCGACTACTCTTCATTGATCTTGATGCGAATGAAAATTATACTGCACTGCTTCTTGTAAAGATAACTCCCATATAAAATGCTCAGATATAGAGGGAGATATAAAACAGAGATTCTGTTCTATTAGTAATAGCATATGGAAGTTTCACTTATGTCTTGATGGAAGTGGGCAAATAACTATTAATCATATATTAAAAAATCTAATTACAGTAAAACCTCTATATAACGAAATGAAAGTGATCTGATTTTTGGAAATTTTGATAAATAGAGGTTCACTATAAAGAGGTTTATCGTAAGACCCATATACAGTAAAACCCCTTATTTACAGTTTTATAGGGACCTGGGGGAAAAAGTGTAAATTGCGGAAAAGTATCAATTCAGGGGAAAGGAAAAATAGTTAAACTGATTTTACTTTTAAACTCGCCCATTTGTTACAGTAAGACTAACAATAAAATCAGTGTTGAAAGAGCTAAGTTTATAAAGAGTATATCTATTTATTCATTTACTTAAAACTTGCTAAGGCACAAAGAATACGCCGACGTACTGATAGCTTCAATTCAATGATTAATGAGTTCAGCTGCTGACTGAACTCGATCTTTTCTCGCCTCAGATGCTTTTCAAGTACATTGTAACATATACACCTATTGTGTCTACAATGTAACAAGTATCTTGTATCACTTAACAGACGTACGGAATGTACGGTGATTTTTCAAAACACAATTTTACAATCTTTTAAAATCACTAGTACTCGAATATAACGCGGGCTACTTTTAAAATTTCATTTTTTGGAAAAAACCGCATTATATTTGGGACAATACGGTAATTTAATTTACAACAAATTACAAATGAACTTAAATTTAATTACAAACTGTGGGAGCCAAGGGGCTGAATTTTAGTGGAAAGGTTTAAAACATAATAGCGCTATACCTGAACATCCTTTCAATAGCATTCATACTTGGTTTAAAGACTCAAAGAGTAAATAGTATTTCCATATTTAGGTGCGCTGTTTATGCTCTGCTAGTGTGATTTATGTATGAGGTTTTGAAGTTTTCACCCAAAATAGTTGATACGTATTTTCATCTATTAGTACGCTGTTCCCGTGTAGCACCTCTTAAAGCGAGTGGTTTTGAAAAGAAAGTTCATATTTAGTGCCTCTAGGGGCACTGTTCTTACTCTGCCGCCATTTTTGAAATCTTTGCCCAAAAGAATTTGAATTTTTTTGTAAAGCCAAAAAACATTAAAAACTGTTGGGAATCGCATGCTAAATTCTTTAATTGAAAATTCTAACGTAAAATGATGCGAATTGCAGGAAAACTTGAAATAATGTAAATACAGGGTTTTTACTTACATTAGAATCATAGGAAAATTGATTGGACCCATAAAAAATGTTTTAAATAACTGGAAAACATACATTCCGATAACGTAAATAAGGGGTTTTACTGTATTATCATTTATGAATGCCCAAACATAATAAAAAACAGACAAATGAACAATAAATATACATATTTTTGCTTAGCGGAAAAAAGCTGATAATTTCTCTTTGTGTCATCTTTTTCTTAAATTCATTGGATACAATATTTTCTGTTCTATTTAATAGCAAGAGTTTATCATCATTGTAGTTCTCCAAATTTATAAAAAATCTTTCAGGTACACTCAAAGTCTCATACACATCATGCTTTTTTGGTGGTGTAATTACTTCCCTGTCATCATTTTCTTCTTCGTTATCTGCAATATTCTCCCCTTCAATTTCAATATTCACTTCTATCATTTCTCCCTGTTGGTCAAGTTACTAGGGATGTGTCAACATCAACAAAATCATCTACGTCTATATACGCAGAAGACGTTGAATTCTACGAAGTATGCGCATATCTATGCGACCAACAAACATTTAGGTCAGCATTTCTCAACTGCTGTGGCCGGTGTGCTGCCGGTTCGACGCTGGTCTGTGGTCCACCGCCGATACCTTACTGTACAGGCTATCAATGCTGAGCACCATATTACCGTATTAGCCCGAATATAATGCGACCCCCGAATATAGTGTGACCCCAAGTATTCTGAAAGGAATTTTAGAAAAAGACGAAAAACGTTTAATTTTCTCTATTTTGCACATTTAAATTACCTGTAAACTCATGAATTATGTACTAAAGGGGGGTAGTGTGACGCCACGTTTAGACGGTCCTCGTTTTCTAACGTTGAGTGTCGCGACCCTGCGTGAAGTTGTGCCGGTGCTGTGGTTGCTGCAATTTGACCTTGATTTATTTTCAAGTGTCCTTAGACCGCTACCGAGTATATTTGTACAATGTAGCATCGTAACATGAACGTCCAATTCACTTACAATGTAGCAATTATAAAAATATACGCTGAAACACGCCCCATGAGACGCGTCGATACGCAGTTATTTTTTAATGATACAAGTATTCGAATATAGTACGAATGATCTCCTCAGACCCCTACCGAGTATATTTGTACGATGTAGCATCGTAACATTAACGTCCAATTCACTTACAATGTAGCAATTATAAAAATATGCGCTGAAACACGCGTCATGAAACGCGCCGATACGCAGTTGTTTTTTAAAGATACAAGTATTCGAATATAGTACGAATGCAACAAGTACTCGAATATAGTTTGAATGCGACTTTCAAAGGTACATATTGAGGAAAAAACATCGCACTATATTCGGGTCAATAAGGTATGTCAAAAATAAGCAATACGTGAAGCTCCGCTTCGGTGCGTAATTTTACTAAAGATAAAGTGCATAATATGCCCAAGTTATCTTTGATATTACCTCAGAACGGTAAATTGTGGACCAAGTTGCGTAATATTACATTAAAAACTATTAAGAGGTTAACAGAAATGAAGACTATCAAAGATGAGGAGATTTCTGCTAGTATCGGCCCAATAAATTACGTCACCTAGTAGGGGGAGAGGGTGATAATTCTCAACTCGGAATCTATCACGGATCGGTAAATTTAATTTTGAAGTCAAGATAATTAATTCAAGCAAAACTTGTTTCAGGGAGTGGGAACCATTGAAGAGCTCGATTTTATTTTTTTTTAACTTATTCCTGCTTAAATTAATTTCTTTCCCTCCGGACCGGCCCAAAAATAGGGGTGCGTGGGGTACACGAGTAAATACGGTAATGGCATCATACCTATTTCCTGATTGTTTTTATCCAAAGGCGTGCTAAAAGCATGGATGTTGATGCCATTATCTTAACACAAAAATCCTAATTTTTCCATATACCGTATTTAATCGATTATAAGCCGACACTGATTCTAAGCCGACCCCCACTTTTCACAAGTCCACGCAAGGAAAAAAAAATATTTTTGGTCAATTAGGACTATTTATCTCGATATTCCAACAAGTATGAATGTGGCGGATTTTCAGTTCGTAATTAAATAAAGATTAAAAACAGAAATTGCAACAACATTAACATATTTTTTTACTAAAATATATCTTCACACGACAACTCTTTTTCACTCTCATCCCACAAAACGTCATCTTCTGTGCCATCGAGCGAGTTGAAAGGAAATTAGTTTCTCTTCGTAATCAGCTGGCAGTTTTTGGGCGATTGATGTACGACGACGAAGAACAAGTCCCCATCGTTTCATAAACAGCTGTACCCAGTGCCGACTAAATTTACACTCACTTTACTAATTTTATGTTCTCGAGCAATTTCACGAGCTTTTGTTTGTATAATCTCGGAGTTCACTGGCAAACAGTTATTTCGTTGATCAATCACAAAGTTATTAAGGATCTCCTCCAATTCATGGTAACGTCCTTGCTTGGGGCCTCCAAATGTTTTTCTTTTGCTTGAACACTTAAGTAACTTCTCTTTATCTCTCCTCCAGCATCTAACATTTGATTCATCAATCCCAAAGCGCCGTTGTGCTGCAAGATTAGATGTCTCTTCTGCATAGGCAATAACGTTCCTCTTAAAGTTCGCAGAGTAATGCGTTCGTCCCATCATGGGGTAATTAAAAACCGAAAAACTCGCTAAGAAATAAGAAGTTTACACTTGTTCACAACGAAACGAAATATTTCACTCGGGAATCACAGGGCACTCACAAGACACGTAAACAGTGTTGCCAACACCGGAGTTTGTATACATGATGTATGTTTGCGAATTTGAAACAGTATTGAAAGAATACTTCATAGCTTTATCAATGTAATGAGTGGAGAGTGGCAATGACTATAAAATACGAGGAAGGTAGTTTAAGAATACTATTTATTTGATGAATGATGCGTCCGTTATTTAATTGAAAAAACGGGAGAAATCGTCGCATGTTTAACATTATAAACTTGTAAGTACTTATTTTGTTACATTTAACGATAAAATTATTTATTTAAAAAAACCTGAAACATCAATTTGGTGAAAATTAAGTCGAAAAATCCGCTATCCCCAAGCTTACATTTTTCTAATCCCCAGACGGTATCTAGATAAAAAGCTAGATTTAGCGGAAAATACGTCAAGTTGGTGACACTACAATGAAATATTTTAGTTAGTGGAGGGGGAGTGTGAAAGCCTACGAATACGTGCACTGCCACCACAATTATTACAACTTTGACGCGCCTCTTATTATTTACGTAATTTATTTCGTCTTAGTTATTCGGTCATTTTTATTCTTCTTTATAGTAGATAGTTTGCGTATTCTTTAAAACGCTTATATCTTGCATTATAATGTAACTGAAGAAATAAATTCAATTACTATTTTATTTGACACCGATTCTAAGACGAGTGGCAATTTCTGAGATGGTGAAAAGGTAAAAAAAAGTCTGCTTACAATCGATTAAATACGGTATTTAATGTATATGGTATTGTCTTAATGATGATTATTATTGCTCATGCAGGGTGATCTGAGTGGGGAAATTTGAAATACGAACACTTGGACGAGCTGATTGCCAGAGAATTTGTAAATTACATTGTTGCCTTAATTTCATGGAAAATGATAAATATACTGCTATTACTCATGCAATTTATTATCTGATACATATATACTCCACGTGGCTGAAGTGCTGTTGCCGTGTTGGTTTATGTACGAGTTTGATCGTGGTATATAGCGATTTGTTAGCAACAACTCATATATATATATATATTTAAAAAAAAAAGAAGGGATACTGTTATAAATGAAATTTTTATCCTTTCTTTTTTCTTTAAATGGAGAAACCTCTGAACACAGTGAATGTGAGGAGGAATGAAAAACACTTCCACCAACTTACCCAACCAAGCAGGGTCGAGTAAAATTTTCGTTCATGTTCAAATTTCCCTTCCCTGGCCCAGCTGAGTCCCAATCGTTCCAATGGAGTACTGCTGCACATAATTCCAAATCTCGCCCTATTCAGCACCTCGTATTAGGTTGACAAGAAATTAATTTCATTTTTTTAAACAAAAGAAAACAATTTCAATAAAAAGAAATGAAGTTTAATCAATATAATTCCCATTATTATCTAGGATAGCCTCCCATCTCATGACCATATTTTCAATTTTCTGTTTGAAGAACTTGGGTGATTTCCATCGAAGGAATAAATTGATGCCCTCTCTGACTGTCTCTTCATTTTCAAATTCTTTTCCACTCAAATGATGCTGAAGCGAATGGAACAGATGGTAATCTGTGGGTGCCATATCTGGAGAGTATGGTGGGTGCGGAAGGACTCCCCATCCTAAGTCCCTTATTTTTTGCTGAGTCAAACGTGCCACATGGGGATGAGCATTGTCGTAGATAAGGAGAACACCTTTTCTATTGACCAGTGATGGACGTTTCTGACAGAGACTGGTTTAACTGATCCAAATGTTGGCAGTGCAGGTCAGAAGTCAGTGTCTGATGTGGATTCAGGAGTTCAAAGTGAATCATTCCTCTCATGTCTCACCAAGTGCAGAACATTATCTTCTGTGGATGGAGTCCAGGTTTTGGGATGAGAACTGGTTTTTGCCTGCGACTCAGACATTGTTTTTTTTGTTTGATGTTGAAGTAAAGAATTCATTTCTCATCCCCGTTCACAACCCATTCCAGAAATGGTTCGCGTGTTTGGCGTGTGAGGAGAGAAGCAAAACTGACACATTGGAGAAGATTTTCGTTGGAGAGTTTGTGAGGCACCCAAACATCCTCTTTATGGTCTTGCCTAGATTTTTGAGGTGTGTTCGTACTGTCTCATGAGAGACATTCAGTTTTGTCACCATTTCACGGGTGTGTTGCCGAGGGTCAGACTCCACGAGCGCCTTCAAAGCTTCAATGTCGATTTCAATATGGTGGCCTCTACCAGAGCAATTTTCAAGGCTGAGGTCTCCAGAATGGAATTTGTTGAACCATCTCTGACATTCGCGGTTATCCAAAACTTTTTATGAACTTCTTGGATGTTCAGTTGCCCTTGAACTCGAACAATTTCTTTCCAAGTACCAGAGCAATCTACTGCTCCTGCCATTTGTGCTTGTGGATTTGAGTAACCTGCTTGAGCATTTAATGAGTAGAATTGTGAAATGTGAAGTAATGGATTTAGCAAACACTTCCAAGAAATTTTTTTCGATTGATTTGTAGAAACAGGTGAACATGAAATCCATTCAGAGCATAGACATCGGGTTTGCAGCCTCAGCAGCTTTGAAAAGAATAAAAGATATCAGGGTTCTTCGGTTCAACCTTGTAGATGTGTGCACCAAGCTTGTGCTTAAGAGCCCTCTCTCCTACAAATTGATCAAAGGTGTCAGTTGTTTTTCTCCTGCAGTAATGGCCAATCCATCTGTTAGGACTTACCAGATAACTTATGCATTGGAAGTTCTTGTGGATAAAAACCAACTATGTAGTGTGGAAACTGATGCTATGAAAAGGGACTATTTAGATTTTACATCAAAGCAAGAAGTGACCAAATATCTTAAAAATTTCAGTCCAAAGAATGACTGGCACGATCACTTCCTCATGGTCATTTATTCTAAACAAAATGCTTCCAAGGAGTTGATCCACTTCACACAAAAAGTTCTTGTTTTATTTCACAGCAATGCAGCTGTTAAAAGAAGCTTTTCAGTGAAAAATTAACATGAGAATAGTCTGATTGCTCACTGTCCAACTTGTGATGCTGTTTCTGCACTTGGAGGGGTTTTGAATGTGAACGTATCAAAGATGATGATCCATCCTGCGAAAAATGCTTCAGGAATGAGAAATAAAACTAGTAAAACAGAGGAAGACTCAAGAAGACTTAACCCTGAAAAGGAAATCAACATTAAAAGAAATATGGAAGCTAGAAGTTAAACAAAGAACTGTTCTTCAGCTGGCAAAGGAAGAGGCAAAAGTATTAGAAAATGAAATGAAAAGACTGAGCGAAGTAGTGTCTTAGTATTGATTGTGACATAAACAGCTAGGGTAACTAGTGTCTCTTCAAGCTAAGTTTTTTAAATTCTTAATTTTCTTATGTACTGATAATTTTATATTAAGACTGAAACAAGTAGGGATGCACATGGGTTTCCCGTGGTAAAGAAGTGCTTTTCGTCAAATTCGCCATAGTATAATTGTATACTTATGTATTTGCTTTGAAATCGGAAAATTATTTTTCCTTATATTGTGGTAGCCCTGCTTTTTAGATTCGTTCTAAACATGTTCATTTCGTTTTCCCATTCTATACTCTTCTAACAAACGAAATTTCTTTAAAATCCATTCAGCCACCTTCCAAATTCATAGTTGCAGAAAATTCTATCCTTGATATCGTGGTAGCCCTGTTTAATCGACCCGGTTGATAATTAATATTTTGATAATTTATTTATTTGATGATTATATATTGTCTTTGGTTAAAATCCATGTGGACAGTTCTCTAGTAATACAATTAAAAATTATTATTTCACTTTTTAGTGTGGTAGCCCTGCTCTTTAAATCCACTTTAAGCATCTTGATTTCATTATGCTATGTTGTACAAACCTTATATGCAAAATTTATTCGAAATCCGTCCTGCCAATTCTCTTCAAATCCATTATTACTGAAAGAGTTTAATTTGTAATTGTACCACCACTGTTTGTCAGATGCTGCCCAAATATGCTATTATGGTTTTATATTTATTTGTAAATTATAAATATTAAATTTAGTTAAAAGTGATCTGGACAATTCAACACAAACACGTGTAAAAAGAACTTTTTTATTACTTTTATTGTGGCAGCACTGATTTCCATATCTACGCTAAACATATTGATTTTGTTTTTCTATGCTGCACACCTTCTCCATTCAGAATTTCGTTGAAATCGGTTTTACCAATTCCTTCCAAATGCACAGTTACTGAAAAGTTAAACTTTGCTGCTGAATGGACCTGGTCGAAATATGCCATCTTGGTCATTAATTTATGTGAATATTGTATTTACCAAATTTGGTCGAAATCGGTTCTGCCAATTCTTCCCTGGTATATGCGTACGGACAGACGGACGGACATCACAAAGATAATAATGGTTTTCAGCAATAACGAAAAGCACTAAAAAGTAGTGTGTTAGTCTTGATTATGACAAACATAGATGATAATGTTACCTTTTTCTAATATTGTCTTTGCCTTTGATTATGTTAATACAGTAATCCCTCCTGGGGGCTACGTTTCTGAAAAGTACCGCAGTTGGGGAGACAAAGATTCCATATAAAATAAGGGGTTAGGGGAAAATAATAAAAACTGTATTAAATACGTGTATAAAACATTGAACTTATTTTTTGTTTATACCATGACAAAATGATTAAAAACGATTACAAGACTGATAATACAATTAGAAAAAAAATTTAACAAGATGATGGAACAAGGTTAACTTAAAATTTTTTAAGTTAATTAAAAAAATTCAAATTAAATTTTTAAAAGTAGATTATCCTCCTACTTTGCATCTTGATTTTCTATGACATCATCTTGTTTAGCTTGAGAATCAGTCTTAGTTTTTTTCTTTACAAAACTCAGAATGGATGATTGTGTCATTTTACTTTTCAAACCCCTTTGCACCTCCTTATAGGGGATCAGTAATTCTTCCAGCCCTTGCTTAAAGTTTAAGCTACGCTCAGTAACTGGATCAATTTCCATAAAATGGTCAGCAAGGTTAAATGCCATCTGCATTCCCTTTGTAAGGTTATTCACAGTAAGAATCCGTTTTTCTATGATCACCTCGTCCTCCTCCTCTTCGCTACTAAAGGATTGAACAGTAATTTCTTTGAGGTCTTCCTCTGTCAATTCCTCGGCCTGAGACAGAAGTAGTTCCGCAACATCATTAAGCTGCATGTCGGTCAGCCCCTCACCTTCCAAATGCCTCGCTATCCCTACAATGTGTTGCACTTCATCAGCAACCGGAGAAATGTCCTGTGAGGTCTTCACATGCTCTTTCCAAATTTTTCTCCTACAGGCGGTCAACGTAGATGGCCTCATCTTTTCAATAGAATCTTTTATAATGTTTATGCAATCCTTGACGTTAAATTTTTTCCAACACTGTGCCACCATTAGCATTGGGTCCCCGTCCATACCATCCAAGATGTGTGTAAAAGTACATCGAATATAATAACTCTTCATTGTAGTGATCATATTATCAATGAGAAGTAACACCTTAAATTAAATTAAAGTTTTTTCTCAAAAAATATCGCTCAACCTTGGGGACAAAACAGTTGTTGAACCAGTGTGTGAATAACACCGCAGTAACCCGTGCCTTGCAGTTTGACCTCCAAAAAACAGGGAGATGATCCTTCTTTTTGCCCTTTAGTGCATGAGGGTTAAGCGATCTATACACAAGCATTGGTTTGATGAAGCAATCTCCGCAAGCATTGGAGCAAAAGAGGAGTCAGTCTGTCCTTGGCTGCTTTGAATCCGGGAGCAATTTTCTCATCCTTCGATATAAATGTTCTAGAAGGCATCCACTTCCAAAACAAACCAGATTCGTCGGCGTTAAAGACCTCCGGTAGGTAACCCTTCTCCTGGATTACATTCTTCAGTTGGTCAGGAAACATTTCTGCGGCATTGTGATCTGCTGAAGCAGATTCTCCACAAAGTTTTATGTTATGCAGACTAGACCTCTTTTTAAAGTTTTCAAACCAACCATGACTGGCTTTAAATTGAAATTCGTTTGCACTTGAATTCTCCCTAGATTCTTTTTTTGAAGTCTCGGTAAAATGTTTATATAAACGTCTGGCCTTTTCACAAATCACTGCGGTTCTTAAGGGCACATTTTTCTGGGTCTGGTCTTCTATCCATACATTAAGGGCTTTCTCCATCATCTCTAAATTATGATCACGGGGCATGCAAGACACTTGAGGACTTTTTGATGTCCCACATGCAACACTTGTCCTTATGGTAGCATCATTCTTCTTGATTGTCCTAATGATTGATTCATTGACCCCTAAACCCCGCGCCACCTATGCTGCACTTTCTCTACAGGTAAGTCTATCAAGCACTTTTATTTTCTCTTCTAATGTCATAACTTTCCTTGCTCTTTTTACACATTCACTTTAGCACTTTTAGAACGTTTAGAGGCCATATTAAAGGGATAATTAAATGTATTTTATAATAAAGTTATTTTCAAAGTGTTCTGAAAGCAAGCAAAAATACTTTCAGGTAAAATAGACGTAAAAAAAAACAATTCTCCAGATAAATAGAGAAATGTCCACCGAATAATACTGTTCGATTGACACTGACGACTGTCACATAAGCATAGGTATATAATAGATATCACTACAATGTATACTGAAGCGGGTAATTTTGTCATTATGTTATACTATGTATCTACATAGTACGAAATATGTAGTAAAATACGTCAAAGTTACTCGGATATCAGATTTTTTTCTTTTTTTCCTCTCGAGACAGAAACTGCATATTCCACATCTCAAACTGCGTATACTCAAAAACCGTGGTTGGCGAGGGATTGCTGTATTATATACCGTATTTAATCGATTATAAGCCGACACTGATTCTAAGCCGACCCCCACTTTTCACAAGTCCACGCAAGGAAAAAAAATATTTTTGGTCAATTAGGACTATTTATCTCGATATTCCAACAAGTATGAATGTGGCGGATTTTCAGTTCGTAATTAAATAAAGATTAAAAACTGAAATTGCAACAACATTAACATATTTTTTTACTAAAATATATCTTCACACGACGACTCTTTTTCACTCTCCTCATCCCACAAAACGTCATCTTCTGTGCCATCGAGCGAGTTTGTAATGGAACACTTTTTGAATGAACGTACAATCAGATCACTCGGAATGCCATTCCATGCAGCGGCAACCCAGGATGTAATCATCTACTAATTTTATGTTCTCGAGCAATTTCACGAGCTTTTGTTTGTATAATCTCGGAGTTCACTGGCAAACAGTTATTTCGTTGATCAATCACAAAGTTATTAAGGATCTCCTCCAATTCATGGTAACGTCCTTGCTTGGGGCCTCCAAATGTTTTTCTTTTGCTTGAACACTTAAGTAACTTCTCTTTATCTCTCCTCCAGCGTCTAACATTTGATTCATCAATCCCAAAGCGCCGTTGTGCTGCAAGATTAGATGTCTCTTCTGCATAGGCAATAACGTTCCTCTTAAAGTTCGCAGAGTAATGCGTTCGTCCCATTATGGGGTAATTAAAAACCGAAAAACTCGCTAAGAAATAAGAAGTTTACACTTGCCGCGAGGATGTTCACAACGAAACGAAATATTTCACTCGGGAATCACAGGACACACTCACAAGACACTTAAACAGTGTTGCCAACACCGGAGTTTGTATACATGATGTATGTTTGCGAATTTGAAACAGTATTGAAAGAATACTTAATAGCTTTATCAATGTAATGAGTGGAGAGTGGTAATGACTATAAAATACGAGGAAGGTAGTTTAAGAATACTATTTATTTGATGAATGATGCGTCCGTTATTTAATTGAAAAAACGGGAGAAATCGTCGCATGTTTAACATTATAAACTTGTAAGTACTTATTTTGTTACATTTAACGGTAAAATTATTTATTAAAAAAAAACCTGAAACATCAATTTGGTGAAAATTAAGTCGAAAAATCCGCTATCCCCTAGCTTACATTTTTCTAATCCCCAGACGGTATCTAGATAAAAAGCTAGATTTAGCGGAAAATACGTCAAGTTGGTGACACTACAATGAAATATTTTAGTTAGTGGAGGGGGAGTGTGAAAGCCTACGAATACGTGCACTGCCACCACAATTACCGTATTAGCCCGAATATAATGCGACCCCGAATATAGTGCGACCCCAAGTATTTTGAAAGGAATATTAGAAAAAGACGAAAAACATTTAATTTTCTCTATTTTGCACATTTAAATTACCTGTAAACTCATGACTTATGTACTAAAGGGGGGTAATGTGACGCCACGTTTAGACGGTCCTCGTTTTCTAACGTTGTGTCGCGACCCTGCGTGAAGTTGTGCCGGTGCTGTGGTTGCTGCAATTTGACCTTGATTTATTTTCAAGTGTCCTTAGACCGCTACCGAGTATATTTGTACAATGTAGCATCGTAACATGAACGTCCAATTCACTTACAATGTAGCAATTATAAAAATATACGCTGAAACACGCGTCATGAAACGCGTCGATACGCAGTTATTTTTTAATGATACAAGTATTCGAATATAGTACGAATGATCTCCTCAGACCCCTACCGAGTATATTTGTACGATGTAGCATCGTAACATTAACGTCCAATTCACTTACAATGTAGCAATTATAAAAATATGCGCTGAAACACGCGTCATGAAACGCGCCGATACGCAGTTGTTTTTTAAAGATACAAGTATTCGAATATAGTACGAATGCAACAAGTACTCGAATATAGTTTGAATGCGACTTTCAAAGGTACATATTGAGGAAAAAACATCGCACTATATTCGGGTCAATAAGGTATGTCAAAAATAAGCAATACGTGAAGCTCCGCTTCGGTGCGTAATTTTACTAAAGATAAAGTGCATAATATGCCCAAGTTATCTTTGATATTACCTCAGAACGGTAAATTGTGGACCAAGTTGCGTAATATTACATTAAAAACTATTAAGAGGTTAACAGAAATGAAGACTATCAAAGATGAGGAGATTTCTGCTAGTATCGGCCCAATAAATTACGTCACCTAGTAGGGGGAGAGGGTGATAATTCTCAACTCGGAATCTATCACGGATCGGTAAATTTAATTTTGAAGTCAAGATAATTAATTCAAGCAAAACTTGTTTCAGGGAGTGGGAACCATTGAAGAGCTCGATTTTATTTTTTTTTAACTTATTCCTGCTTAAATTAATTTCTTTCCCTCCGGACCGGCCCAAAAATAGGGGTGCGTGGGGTACACGAGTAAATACGGTAATGGCATCATACCTATTTCCTGATTGTTTTTATCCAAAGGCGTGCTAAAAGCATGGATGTTGATGCCATTATCTTAACACAAAAATCCTAATTTTTCCATATACCGTATTTAATCGATTATAAGCCGACACTGATTCTAAGCCGACCCCCACTTTTCACAAGTCCACGCAAGGAAAAAAAAATATTTTTGGTCAATTAGGACTATTTATCTCGATATTCCAACAAGTATGAATGTGGCGGATTTTCAGTTCGTAATTAAATAAAGATTAAAAACAGAAATTGCAACAACATTAACATATTTTTTTACTAAAATATATCTTCACACGACAACTCTTTTTCACTCTCATCCCACAAAACGTCGTCATCTATGCCATCGAGCGAGTTGAAAGGAAATTAGTTTCTCTTCGTAATCAGCTGGCAGTTTTTGGGCGATTGATGTACGACGACGAAGAACAAGTCCCCATCGTTTCATAAACAGCTGTACCCAGTGCCGACTAAATTTACACTCACTTTACTAATTTTATGTTCTCGAGCAATTTCACGAGCTTTTGTTTGTATAATCTCGGAGTTCACTGGCAAACAGTTATTTCGTTGATCAATCACAAAGTTATTAAGGATCTCCTCCAATTCATGGTAACGTCCTTGCTTGGGGCCTCCAAATGTTTTTCTTTTGCTTGAACACTTAAGTAACTTCTCTTTATCTCTCCTCCAGCATCTAACATTTGATTCATCAATCCCAAAGCGCCGTTGTGCTGCAAGATTAGATGTCTCTTCTGCATAGGCAATAACGTTCCTCTTAAAGTTCGCAGAGTAATGCGTTCGTCCCATCATGGGGTAATTAAAAACCGAAAAACTCGCTAAGAAATAAGAAGTTTACACTTGTTCACAACGAAACGAAATATTTCACTCGGGAATCACAGGGCACTCACAAGACACGTAAACAGTGTTGCCAACACCGGAGTTTGTATACATGATGTATGTTTGCGAATTTGAAACAGTATTGAAAGAATACTTCATAGCTTTATCAATGTAATGAGTGGAGAGTGGCAATGACTATAAAATACGAGGAAGGTAGTTTAAGAATACTATTTATTTGATGAATGATGCGTCCGTTATTTAATTGAAAAAACGGGAGAAATCGTCGCATGTTTAACATTATAAACTTGTAAGTACTTATTTTGTTACATTTAACGATAAAATTATTTATTTAAAAAAACCTGAAACATCAATTTGGTGAAAATTAAGTCGAAAAATCCGCTATCCCCAAGCTTACATTTTTCTAATCCCCAGACGGTATCTAGATAAAAAGCTAGATTTAGCGGAAAATACGTCAAGTTGGTGACACTACAATGAAATATTTTAGTTAGTGGAGGGGGAGTGTGAAAGCCTACGAATACGTGCACTGCCACCACAATTATTACAACTTTGACGCGCCTCTTATTATTTACGTAATTTATTTCGTCTTAGTTATTCGGTCATTTTTATTCTTCTTTATAGTAGATAGTTTGCGTATTCTTTAAAACGCTTATATCTTGCATTATAATGTAACTGAAGAAATAAATTCAATTACTATTTTATTTGACACCGATTCTAAGACGAGTGGCAATTTCTGAGATGGTGAAAAGGTAAAAAAAAGTCTGCTTACAATCGATTAAATACGGTATTTAATGTATATGGTATTGTCTTAATGATGATTATTATTGCTCATGCAGGGTGATCTGAGTGGGGAAATTTGAAATACGAACACTTGGACGAGCTGATTGCCAGAGAATTTGTAAATTACATTGTTGCCTTAATTTCATGGAAAATGATAAATATACTGCTATTACTCATGCAATTTATTATCTGATACATATATACTCCACGTGGCTGAAGTGCTGTTGCCGTGTTGGTTTATGTACGAGTTTGATCGTGGTATATAGCGATTTGTTAGCAACAACTCATATATATATATATATTTAAAAAAAAAAGAAGGGATACTGTTATAAATGAAATTTTTATCCTTTCTTTTTTCTTTAAATGGAGAAACCTCTGAACACAGTGAATGTGAGGAGGAATGAAAAACACTTCCACCAACTTACCCAACCAAGCAGGGTCGAGTAAAATTTTCGTTCATGTTCAAATTTCCCTTCCCTGGCCCAGCTGAGTCCCAATCGTTCCAATGGAGTACTGCTGCACATAATTCCAAATCTCGCCCTATTCAGCACCTCGTATTAGGTTGACAAGAAATTAATTTCATTTTTTTAAACAAAAGAAAACAATTTCAATAAAAAGAAATGAAGTTTAATCAATATAATTCCCATTATTATCTAGGATAGCCTCCCATCTCATGACCATATTTTCAATTTTCTGTTTGAAGAACTTGGGTGATTTCCATCGAAGGAATAAATTGATGCCCTCTCTGACTGTCTCTTCATTTTCAAATTCTTTTCCACTCAAATGATGCTGAAGCGAATGGAACAGATGGTAATCTGTGGGTGCCATATCTGGAGAGTATGGTGGGTGCGGAAGGACTCCCCATCCTAAGTCCCTTATTTTTTGCTGAGTCAAACGTGCCACATGGGGATGAGCATTGTCGTAGATAAGGAGAACACCTTTTCTATTGACCAGTGATGGACGTTTCTGACAGAGACTGGTTTAACTGATCCAAATGTTGGCAGTGCAGGTCAGAAGTCAGTGTCTGATGTGGATTCAGGAGTTCAAAGTGAATCATTCCTCTCATGTCTCACCAAGTGCAGAACATTATCTTCTGTGGATGGAGTCCAGGTTTTGGGATGAGAACTGGTTTTTGCCTGCGACTCAGACATTGTTTTTTTTGTTTGATGTTGAAGTAAAGAATTCATTTCTCATCCCCGTTCACAACCCATTCCAGAAATGGTTCGCGTGTTTGGCGTGTGAGGAGAGAAGCAAAACTGACACATTGGAGAAGATTTTCGTTGGAGAGTTTGTGAGGCACCCAAACATCCTCTTTATGGTCTTGCCTAGATTTTTGAGGTGTGTTCGTACTGTCTCATGAGAGACATTCAGTTTTGTCACCATTTCACGGGTGTGTTGCCGAGGGTCAGACTCCACGAGCGCCTTCAAAGCTTCAATGTCGATTTCAATATGGTGGCCTCTACCAGAGCAATTTTCAAGGCTGAGGTCTCCAGAATGGAATTTGTTGAACCATCTCTGACATTCGCGGTTATCCAAAACTTTTTATGAACTTCTTGGATGTTCAGTTGCCCTTGAACTCGAACAATTTCTTTCCAAGTACCAGAGCAATCTACTGCTCCTGCCATTTGTGCTTGTGGATTTGAGTAACCTGCTTGAGCATTTAATGAGTAGAATTGTGAAATGTGAAGTAATGGATTTAGCAAACACTTCCAAGAAATTTTTTTCGATTGATTTGTAGAAACAGGTGAACATGAAATCCATTCAGAGCATAGACATCGGGTTTGCAGCCTCAGCAGCTTTGAAAAGAATAAAAGATATCAGGGTTCTTCGGTTCAACCTTGTAGATGTGTGCACCAAGCTTGTGCTTAAGAGCCCTCTCTCCTACAAATTGATCAAAGGTGTCAGTTGTTTTTCTCCTGCAGTAATGGCCAATCCATCTGTTAGGACTTACCAGATAACTTATGCATTGGAAGTTCTTGTGGATAAAAACCAACTATGTAGTGTGGAAACTGATGCTATGAAAAGGGACTATTTAGATTTTACATCAAAGCAAGAAGTGACCAAATATCTTAAAAATTTCAGTCCAAAGAATGACTGGCACGATCACTTCCTCATGGTCATTTATTCTAAACAAAATGCTTCCAAGGAGTTGATCCACTTCACACAAAAAGTTCTTGTTTTATTTCACAGCAATGCAGCTGTTAAAAGAAGCTTTTCAGTGAAAAATTAACATGAGAATAGTCTGATTGCTCACTGTCCAACTTGTGATGCTGTTTCTGCACTTGGAGGGGTTTTGAATGTGAACGTATCAAAGATGATGATCCATCCTGCGAAAAATGCTTCAGGAATGAGAAATGAAACTAGTAAAACAGAGGAAGACTCAAGAAGACTTAACCCTGAAAAGGAAATCAACATTAAAAGAAATATGGAAGCTAGAAGTTAAACAAAGAACTGTTCTTCAGCTGGCAAAGGAAGAGGCAAAAGTATTAGAAAATGAAATGAAAAGACTGAGCGAAGTAGTGTCTTAGTATTGATTGTGACATAAACAGCTAGGGTAACTAGTGTCTCTTCAAGCTAAGTTTTTTAAATTCTTAATTTTCTTATGTACTGATAATTTTATATTAAGACTGAAACAAGTAGGGATGCACATGGGTTTCCCGTGGTAAAGAAGTGCTTTTCGTCAAATTCGCCATAGTATAATTGTATACTTATGTATTTGCTTTGAAATCGGAAAATTATTTTTCCTTATATTGTGGTAGCCCTGCTTTTTAGATTCGTTCTAAACATGTTCATTTCGTTTTCCCATTCTATACTCTTCTAACAAACGAAATTTCTTTAAAATCCATTCAGCCACCTTCCAAATTCATAGTTGCAGAAAATTCTATCCTTGATATCGTGGTAGCCCTGTTTAATCGACCCGGTTGATAATTAATATTTTGATAATTTATTTATTTGATGATTATATATTGTCTTTGGTTAAAATCCATGTGGACAGTTCTCTAGTAATACAATTAAAAATTATTATTTCACTTTTTAGTGTGGTAGCCCTGCTCTTTAAATCCACTTTAAGCATCTTGATTTCATTATGCTATGTTGTACAAACCTTATATGCAAAATTTATTCGAAATCCGTCCTGCCAATTCTCTTCAAATCCATTATTACTGAAAGAGTTTAATTTGTAATTGTACCACCACTGTTTGTCAGATGCTGCCCAAATATGCTATTATGGTTTTATATTTATTTGTAAATTATAAATATTAAATTTAGTTAAAAGTGATCTGGACAATTCAACACAAACACGTGTAAAAAGAACTTTTTTATTACTTTTATTGTGGCAGCACTGATTTCCATATCTACGCTAAACATATTGATTTTGTTTTTCTATGCTGCACACCTTCTCCATTCAGAATTTCGTTGAAATCGGTTTTACCAATTCCTTCCAAATGCACAGTTACTGAAAAGTTAAACTTTGCTGCTGAATGGACCTGGTCGAAATATGCCATCTTGGTCATTAATTTATGTGAATATTGTATTTACCAAATTTGGTCGAAATCGGTTCTGCCAATTCTTCCCTGGTATATGCGTACGGACAGACGGACGGACATCACAAAGATAATAATGGTTTTCAGCAATAACGAAAAGCACTAAAAAGTAGTGTGTTAGTCTTGATTATGACAAACATAGATGATAATGTTACCTTTTTCTAATATTGTCTTTGCCTTTGATTATGTTAATACAGTAATCCCTCCTGGGGGCTACGTTTCTGAAAAGTACCGCAGTTGGGGAGACAAAGATTCCATATAAAATAAGGGGTTAGGGGAAAATAATAAAAACTGTATTAAATACGTGTATAAAACATTGAACTTATTTTTTGTTTATACCATGACAAAATGATTAAAAACGATTACAAGACTGATAATACAATTAGAAAAAAAATTTAACAAGATGATGGAACAAGGTTAACTTAAAATTTTTTAAGTTAATTAAAAAAATTCAAATTAAATTTTTAAAAGTAGATTATCCTCCTACTTTGCATCTTGATTTTCTATGACATCATCTTGTTTAGCTTGAGAATCAGTCTTAGTTTTTTTCTTTACAAAACTCAGAATGGATGATTGTGTCATTTTACTTTTCAAACCCCTTTGCACCTCCTTATAGGGGATCAGTAATTCTTCCAGCCCTTGCTTAAAGTTTAAGCTACGCTCAGTAACTGGATCAATTTCCATAAAATGGTCAGCAAGGTTAAATGCCATCTGCATTCCCTTTGTAAGGTTATTCACAGTAAGAATCCGTTTTTCTATGATCACCTCGTCCTCCTCCTCTTCGCTACTAAAGGATTGAACAGTAATTTCTTTGAGGTCTTCCTCTGTCAATTCCTCGGCCTGAGACAGAAGTAGTTCCGCAACATCATTAAGCTGCATGTCGGTCAGCCCCTCACCTTCCAAATGCCTCGCTATCCCTACAATGTGTTGCACTTCATCAGCAACCGGAGAAATGTCCTGTGAGGTCTTCACATGCTCTTTCCAAATTTTTCTCCTACAGGCGGTCAACGTAGATGGCCTCATCTTTTCAATAGAATCTTTTATAATGTTTATGCAATCCTTGACGTTAAATTTTTTCCAACACTGTGCCACCATTAGCATTGGGTCCCCGTCCATACCATCCAAGATGTGTGTAAAAGTACATCGAATATAATAACTCTTCATTGTAGTGATCATATTATCAATGAGAAGTAACACCTTAAATTAAATTAAAGTTTTTTCTCAAAAAATATCGCTCAACCTTGGGGACAAAACAGTTGTTGAACCAGTGTGTGAATAACACCGCAGTAACCCGTGCCTTGCAGTTTGACCTCCAAAAAACAGGGAGATGATCCTTCTTTTTGCCCTTTAGTGCATGAGGGTTAAGCGATCTATACACAAGCATTGGTTTGATGAAGCAATCTCCGCAAGCATTGGAGCAAAAGAGGAGTCAGTCTGTCCTTGGCTGCTTTGAATCCGGGAGCAATTTTCTCATCCTTCGATATAAATGTTCTAGAAGGCATCCACTTCCA
>JAJPWW010000831.1:2500-5000 GCA_028673005.1 Tanypteryx hageni
CGGCGAGGGTCGATCGGATCCTGCCCTACGGCAATCGCTCCGTTCTCGATTTTTCCGAGTCTTCCTACGGCCTGGGTCCCCGCGAGGAGTTCAGACTCGCGCACTCCGACTCGCCCGCCGAGGACGTCGCCACCGGCGCACAGTGGGGCTTTTTCAAGAAAACATGGCCAAAATCCAATTAACACTTTCATTGACGACCGATAGCTACATTTTGCTTCCTCATTGGATAGGAAAGAAAATTAAACCATAATATAAAATATTAATATCACAAATCGCATATTTCCTAAGCGGATTGTCATCACCGGGAATCGGGGAGTTGGGAAAAATTATTATATTAACACTCGTATATTATTCCTAACTTAGAATACCAAAACGAACTTATTCTACAGAAATGAATTCTTTAATAATTACTTAAGAGTCAGAGGAAGAGCTTTCGTCATAATCTGTGGTTGTCCCCATATCCGAGCCCTCCGATTCTGCCGAGAAGCGTCCGCGTCCGTTGTACCGGGAATTTTGCCTCCGTTCCCGATTTCTCCGAGTCTCCGTACGGGCTGGGGAGGTCCTGGGCGAGCTCCGACTCGCTCATTCCGATTCGCCCGCCCAGATGTCGCCACCGGCGGCTCGGACCGAGTTCCCCGGCATCTCGCGCGCGACGCGAGAGACCTCGCCTCCGAACGTTGCGATCTCGCGGCTTTTGATCCCAGAGAGCTCGCGCGTCATTTTCGAGTGTTTCTTAAATATTTCTTTGCGAGCCTAATTTTCGGCCTCGGATATCGAAATTTTTAATGGGTTTCGAAAACGAATCGCGGGTCAAAGCAAGAAAGTCTCACGTGGGACGTGGCGGTATTCATCTCTATAAAAATAAAAGTTCGAACGGAAAACGTTCTCGCGAGGAAAAAAATAACTTTCGAAACGGCCGTTACAACCCCAAAGGAGGTACTGCGTAGTTGAGAAACTTCTTGGCGGCCAGTGGGTGGAGCTAAGTCTTTCCCACCCCCCCTCCACACCTTCCCCTTCCACGTCGTCCGTGTTCCCTATGCCGCTAATTCTCGGTGTTGCCAATTGGTGCAAAATCCAGATTTTCGCCGTTTTCGGCATGATTTCCCACTTAAACACTTAACGGAAGATGGGAAATTAATTAAATAATCCTTTGGGAAAGTAATGACGGAATCGTTTCCTTTTCTATCGGTCTTGTGGGCAGAGCACATTAACGTAATATTTTATAACTAACCACTTTACCCTGGAATTAACAGAAATACAAAGTATTAAACTCTATAGAGTAGCTTTGGAAATGGAAGTTGGACATGAAATAAATGAAACCAGTTCAATGGAGATCGATCACAACATTTAATAATAAACAGAACAGTATTTAAAAAAGATCTTTCAACCAGTCTCGCACGATGACGTCCACATGTCCATGCCACTCTCGCTTCCCGTCTCCGGTGCTCTTCTCCTGTCTTCTTAACGTGTTCGCACACTTCGATCCACTTCTCTGTGGCGAATTCTTCACGACATCTTAGAAAGACTCCTTTCTTCTACTCCAGCGTGCAAGCCCCCGAGTCGTGGGATACCTAAATAAAAAGCGCACAAAGTTACACAAATTGGCAACATTTTACAATAAAGTAGCAGTCTATATAATTTTATGACCCGTCTTTTAAGGTCGGTCACCCCCCACACCATCTCAATCGGATTGATATCGGGATGGTAAGGAGGCAAACGAATTACATTCATATCCAAATTGTTCTCTATTTTCAAATCTTTTAAATAACAGTTTACTTTGTAAACCATTTCACGAGCTTGGCTCCTGAGAGGCCTGCCTCGGACTGATGACGATTTAGATGTCCTGGCCATTCCACACAAGCAATCCCACCAAAGCAAAAATCAAAATCGAAGTCCAAAAAGAATGTCCAAGAGCTAAGCAAAAGTCAAACACGTAAAAAACAACGGGGGAGGACAGGAAAATATCACAAGTAGCAACAGCTGGCAACCGCGAGGAAGGGGGAGAGAGTAAGCGGGAGTGGGGGTATGTCTGCGCAGGTCGTCATCTACGTGTTACTGCTATAGTTGGCGCTTGCTTGCTGCGAGCATCTCATCTCGCCTCGAAGAAACATTCGTTTTTCAGGCAGACGTCTCGTCATCGCCTATATTCCTTTAATTCCAAAGATTTCCGTTTTCCCACGCCTCGCGACAATTGTCTAAAACAATCCCCAAATGTCCCAATTTCGAACATTTTACAGCGTCTTCATCGCGGGATACTAATGCTACGCGTTTCAGCAGAATGTTGAAGTTGTGGCACTTCTAGAAGTGAAACGGTATTTTTCCAATTGTTTAAAACTTAAATAATTTTTAACGGCCGCCGCAATTGATGTATGGCGAAATCGAAACGTTTGTTCGTGAAAGTTCACCACTTTGTAAATAATTTGAAAATTTCAGCTTCCTAGCTCATCCCCCAGTACCTAAACAGTTTTCTATTTGTTTAAACATTTTGAGAAATTTTAAC
>JAJPWW010000831.1:15000-20481 GCA_028673005.1 Tanypteryx hageni
TATAAAATATTAATATCACAAATCGCATATTTCCTAAGCGGATTGTCATCACCGGGAATCGGGGAGTTGGGAAAAATTATTATATTAACACTCGTATATTATTCCTAACTTAGAATACCAAAACGAACTTATTCTACAGAAATGAATTCTTTAATAATTACTTAAGAGTCAGAGGAAGAGCTTTCGTCATAATCTGTGGTTGTCCCCATATCCGAGCCCTCCGATTCTGCCGAGAAGCGTCCGCGTCCGTGTACCGGGAATTTTGCCTCCGTTCCCGATTTCTCCGAGTCTCCGTACGGGCTGGGGAGGTCCTGGGCGAGCTCCGACTCGCTCATTCCGATTCGCCCGCCCAGATGTCGCCACCGGCGGCTCGGACCGAGTTCCCCGGCATCTCGCGCGCGACGCGAGAGACCTCGCCTCCGAACGTTGCGATCTCGCGGCTTTTGATCCCAGAGAGCTCGCGCGTCATTTTCGAGTGTTTCTTAAATATTTCTTTGCGAGCCTAATTTTCGGCCTCGGATATCGAAATTTTTAATGGGTTTCGAAAACGAATCGCGGGTCAAAGCAAGAAAGTCTCACGTGGGACGTGGCGGTATTCATCTCTATAAAAATAAAAGTTCGAACGGAAAACGTTCTCGCGAGGAAAAAAATAACTTTCGAAACGGCCGTTACAACCCCAAAGGAGGTACTGCGTAGTTGAGAAACTTCTTGGCGGCCAGTGGGTGGAGCTAAGTCTTTCCCACCCCCCCTCCACACCTTCCCCTTCCACGTCGTCCGTGTTCCCTATGCCGCTAATTCTCGGTGTTGCCAATTGGTGCAAAATCCAGATTTTCGCCGTTTTCGGCATGATTTCCCACTTAAACACTTAACGGAAGATGGGAAATTAATTAAATAATCCTTTGGGAAAGTAATGACGGAATCGTTTCCTTTTCTATCGGTCTTGTGGGCAGAGCACATTAACGTAATATTTTATAACTAACCACTTTACCCTGGAATTAACAGAAATACAAAGTATTAAACTCTATAGAGTAGCTTTGGAAATGGAAGTTGGACATGAAATAAATGAAACCAGTTCAATGGAGATCGATCACAACATTTAATAATAAACAGAACAGTATTTAAAAAAGATCTTTCAACCAGTCTCGCACGATGACGTCCACATGTCCATGCCACTCTCGCTTCCCGTCTCCGGTGCTCTTCTCCTGTCTTCTTAACGTGTTCGCACACTTCGATCCACTTCTCTGTGGCGAATTCTTCACGACATCTTAGAAAGACTCCTTTCTTCTACTCCAGCGTGCAAGCCCCCGAGTCGTGGGATACCTAAATAAAAAGCGCACAAAGTTACACAAATTGGCAACATTTTACAATAAAGTAGCAGTCTATATAATTTTATGACCCGTCTTTTAAGGTCGGTCACCCCCCACACCATCTCAATCGGATTGATATCGGGATGGTAAGGAGGCAAACGAATTACATTCATATCCAAATTGTTCTCTATTTTCAAATCTTTTAAATAACAGTTTACTTTGTAAACCATTTCACGAGCTTGGCTCCTGAGAGGCCTGCCTCGGACTGATGACGATTTAGATGTCCTGGCCATTCCACACAAGCAATCCCACCAAAGCAAAAATCAAAATCGAAGTCCAAAAAGAATGTCCAAGAGCTAAGCAAAAGTCAAACACGTAAAAAACAACGGGGGAGGACAGGAAAATATCACAAGTAGCAACAGCTGGCAACCGCGAGGAAGGGGGAGAGAGTAAGCGGGAGTGGGGGTATGTCTGCGCAGGTCGTCATCTACGTGTTACTGCTATAGTTGGCGCTTGCTTGCTGCGAGCATCTCATCTCGCCTCGAAGAAACATTCGTTTTTCAGGCAGACGTCTCGTCATCGCCTATATTCCTTTAATTCCAAAGATTTCCGTTTTCCCACGCCTCGCGACAATTGTCTAAAACAATCCCCAAATGTCCCAATTTCGAACATTTTACAGCGTCTTCATCGCGGGATACTAATGCTACGCGTTTCAGCAGAATGTTGAAGTTGTGGCACTTCTAGAAGTGAAACGGTATTTTTCCAATTGTTTAAAACTTAAATAATTTTTAACGGCCGCCGCAATTGATGTATGGCGAAATCGAAACGTTTGTTCGTGAAAGTTCACCACTTTGTAAATAATTTGAAAATTTCAGCTTCCTAGCTCATCCCCCAGTACCTAAACAGTTTTCTATTTGTTTAAACATTTTGAGAAATTTTAACTGCCGAACAAATTAAGATATCGAAATCGTGGTGGTCTCTATCTGGTTCTTTTTTGGAATTCTACCTGCAAAAAAAATTTCAGCTGCGTAGCACGAGCGGAAGTGCATAAACTATGAGAATTTGTTTAAACAATTGCCAATTTTTTGCGTCCGCGTCGTCGAACTTTTTCGAGATTTTGTTTTTTCCTGGGTGGCTCCGCGAAGAATTCTACCCAAGGAAAAAATTTCGAGTCTCCAGCTCATCCGGAAGTGCCTGAAAATCGGTATCATACTGTTCTATATATATACGTCGTCATTCATTTGTTTTTGGTCGGCAAACGACGAGATTCGCGTCTTTTCCCACGACAGAAGACACAAAAAGCGCAATTTCTGTGAATTAATTTCGTGCACTTGCCGGTAAGCTCGGAGGTTGAAATTTTCAGTGTCGCTAGATGGCCGCAATATCTATCGGGAATTGTCGTCGCTTTTGCTCACGGTGTCTTGGGTTCGACTCCAGAGACCCCGGAATATCTCCCATAAGTTAGCGTGGGGGAACGCGATCTAATAAGCTTAGGAAGCTGAAATTTTGCAAGATTATACGACTATTCTCGCAACCGACTACAAAAATCGAAAATTTTAAAATAGTCAGTTTCTAGGGGTCGATTTAACCCCATTTGTACATTAAAGTTCGATAATTTTTATCTTGAAAACTATATGCCGCACGTTCGAGTTCTCGGTATCATTATGCAGGCGATTACACGTAGAAAAAAAGGAAATTTTTAAAAAGTTAAAAAAAGTCGACCGCTAATAACAATTCGCAATTGTTTAAACAACTTTTCAACGTTTTCGTATTTTCGAATGCGCTGCGGAGCTGAAAGTCCCTTTACGGGTAGAATTCCGAAACATGATCTGATAGGGACAACTCCGATTTCGATATTTCCATTTGTCCTGAAGTTAAAAATTCTTAAAGTTTTAACGAAAGGGTTAATGTTCAGCTCCTACGAGGAGAGTTTGACAGCCGAAATTCGCGAGTTATTCGGAAATTATTTCGGTTTTAACATTTAACTTCCGAGAGTGTGGTGAAAAACTCCAAATTCGGCAGAAATGTGTCGTGTGCACGATATTCCTAAGAATGCAAAAATTGGCGATCGTTTCGCTCCATCGCAGTTGGAGCGGCGTGGTAGGTCTCCGGGCTTGCTCGAGCGGCGTGGTAGGTCGCCGGCGGGGCACCGGCCGAGGGACGGCGTTTTCCCTTGCGCGGCCGGTGACGACGCGATCGCCGGGAGGGCGGGCCGGCCGGCCTTCGGCGAACGCGAGCCTCGGAATCAAAGGGCATAATCTCAAAAAAAAGTCCGCGTCCGAGTGCCGGGAATCGAAGCGAGGGTCGATCGTCACCTACCCTTGCGGTGACCGCTGCGTTCCCGGTCTTTTAAGAGGGCGTCCCCCTTCGCACGAGGCGAATTCACCTGCCGCGGTCGCAAACGGGCCCGTCCGGGCCGGCGCGCTTAGGGACTTTCTCCGGCGGTCCTCGGCGGGCGGGGGTCGGCGACGGGCGCGCGCTCGCGCTGTTTGACTACTATAGGGAGCATCCCGTTCTCGAGGAGCTCCACCCGCTCAGCTTGCCGCGTGCCGAGGGCGACCCGAAAGGGCTCGCCACTCGCGCACCGATGCGGCACTCTCTCATTTTCGCTTTCCGCACAAGAGTTGGAACGCAACGACTCGGGGAACTTTTCAAATCACTCCCTCGACTCCGCGCCCCTTTCGGGGGGCGCCGGGGCGGGAATGTCTCGGGCGATCCCGAACCGATGATGATGATCGCTTTCTGCGCGTGGCGCTCCACGAGGGCTCTCGGGCCCCGGGGCGTTTGTCTCCGCCGCCGCGGCACGCACGCGCGGCGCGCGAACGCACGCAGGCTCCCTGGTTGATCCTGCCAGTAGTCATATGCTTGTCTCAAAGATTAAGCCATGCATGTCTCAGTACAAGCCGCAATAAGGTGAAACCGCGAATGGCTCATTAAATCAGTTATGGTTCCTTGGATCTTACCCACACTTACATGGATAACTGTGGTAATTCTAGAGCTAATACATGAACCTCGTGCCCCGACCAGTGATGGAAGGGGCGCTTTTATTAGAACAAAACCAATCGGTCGGCTCGTCCGTCCGTTGCCTTGGTGACTCTGAATAACTTTGGGCTGATCGCACGGTCCCCAGCACCGGCGACGCATCTTTCAAATGTCTGCCTTATCAACTTTCGATGGTAGGTTCTGCGCCTACCATGGTTGTAACGGGTGACGGGGAATCAGGGTTCGATTCCGGAGAGGGAGCCTGAGAAACGGCTACCACATCCAAGGAAGGCAGCAGGCCGCGCAAATTACCCACTCCCGGCACGGGGAGGTAGTGACGAAAAATAACGATACGGGACTCATCCGAGGCCCCGTAATCGGAATGAGAACACTTTAAATCCTTTAACGAGGATCTATTGGAGGGCAAGTCTGGTGCCAGCAGCCGCGGTAATTCCAGCTCCAATAGCGTATATTAAAGTTGTTGCGGTTAAAAAGCTCGTAGTCGGAGGTGTGTCTCGGACGGTCGGTTCGCTGCTTGTCGGTGTTCAACTGGCCGGTCCGGACGTCCTGCCGGTGGGGCTGTAAAAGGCTCCGTTATCCTTCTTTGGTCCTCTTCATTGAGTGCCTTGGTGGGCCGGCACGTTTACTTTGAACAAATTAGAGTGCTCAAAGCAGGCCGTTGGTCGCCTGAATACTGTGTGCATGGAATAATGGAATAGGACCCTCGGTTCCATTTTGTTGGTTTTCAGAACTCGAGGTAATTAATAGGGACGGACGGGGGCATTCGTATTGCGACGTTAGAGGTGAAATTCTTGGATCGTCGCAAGACGAACCGATGCGAAAGCATTTGCCAAGAACGTTTTCGTTGATCAAGAACGAAAGTTAGAGGTTCGAAGGCGATCAGATACCGCCCTAGTTCTAACCATAAACGATGCCAGCTAGCCATCCGCCGAAGTTCCTTATATGACTCGGCGGGCAGCTTCCGGGAAACCAAAGCTCTTGGGTTCCGGGGGAAGTATGGTTGCAAAGCTCAAACTTAAAGGAATTGACGGAAGGGCACCACCAGGAGTGGAGCCTGCGGCTTAATTTGACTCAACACGGGAAACCTCACCAGGCCCAGACACCGGTAGGATTGACAGAATAAGAGCTCTTTCTTGATTCGGTGGGTGGTGGTGCATGGCCGTTCTTAGTT
>JAJPWW010000832.1:0-35799 GCA_028673005.1 Tanypteryx hageni
TCTATATGAAACCATATAAGAAGGGATTAGGCTTATACATTTCACCACCGAATAAAAAAAAACTTTTAAGTAGGTTACCTAAGAGAGCGCTCTCCAATTTTGATCTAATTCACTATGTTAAGAAGTTAAATATTCCAAATTTTCGAGGCGTATTTATGAGAGACGGATTGCCTATACGATCGCCGTGGTCTAATGAGAGTGGTATTGTAAATTTGGATGACTCTGATGGGGCGGGAACACATTGGGTGTGTTACAGAAAAACGGGCAAACATGTTGATTACTTTGACAGTTTTGGAAATCTTCCACCGCCTACAGAACTCCTAAATTATTTTTAAAATAGCACGATTCATTATAACAGAGATAGATATCAGAAAACAAAAGCTGCAAATCGCGGTCATTTATGTTTAAAATTTTTGAATAAAGATGCAAACATCTGGAATTGTAATTAGTCATGTCTTGGACGTTAACGTTTACGGGTAAAACATCCACTCTTAATGCTGATTATTTTCCCGAGATCGCCTTGGATGCTGATAAAAATTATAGCATAGGATGTGTGAGTTTAGAAACTTATTATACAATACCTAACGTGTTCGATGAGAACAATATCTTTCACTATGGAAGCGGAAATTCTGTGGTAATACCAACAGGAACATATGAAATTGATGATTTAAACGAATATTTACAAAGTGTTTTAGGAAATGATGCAATAAAGATCGAAGCAAATAATTATACTTTACGTTCAGCATTGACTTGTAACTTTGAGGTGGATTTTACTAAACATGGTTCGATAGCATCACTTCTCGGATTTGCGAAGAGAAAATTGGAAGCAAAAGTAAGACACATATCAGACAATATTGTAGACGTTTTTCACGTTAATGACATTCTTATCGAATGTAACATTGTAGAAGGTTCGTATAAAAACGGTGAGAATGTGCATATATTACATCAGTTTTTTCCTGAAGTTCCACCGGGGTATAAAATAATAGAAAGACCCAGTGTGATAATTTATTTGCCTGTGAATACCAGAACGATAAACAACATCACTCTCAGATTGTTAGATCAAAACGGAAATCCAGTAGACTTCCGCAACGAAACTATTACAATTAGATTACATTTAAAAGAAAATGGGTCTTGATTTTACCCGAAATCCTTATAATCGCGGTGCGGCGATGAGATGGATTAGTACACCACGTACTGCTAAACCGTTATCATCTAATAACATACAGTTTCTAGAATCTCTCGGGTTCCGTCTGCATCCGAAATGGATATTTTAAATATAGACTCCAGTGCGCGTTATGATGAATCAATAACTTCCATCGAGTACCATACTCATCATCCTTACACACAATCAAAGTTCGATTACAATGATGAAATTCGTATGGTAGTTCAAAATCAATCTGATTTTATTCTTCCAAGTCAAAGTCACATCTATATAGAAGGTCATATTACTAATGAAGATGGATCCGGTATAGCATCAACCACCACGCTTGTAAATAATGCTTTCTATCATCTTTTTTCTGGGGCTCGTTATTGTTTAAATGGTGCTGAAATAGACAGCGTGAGAAATCCAGGAGTTACCTGCACTCTCAAGGATTATGTTTCACTAACAGATAGTACATCGAAAGGATTACTAAATGCAGGATGGGTAATCCCCGGAAAGTCGAACGAAGTATTGGAAGATGGGAATTTTAACGTTTGTATCCCGCTGAATACAATGTTTGGGTTAATGGAAGATAATGATAAGATTTTTATCAACGGAAATCATGAACTCATTTTAATCAGAGCACGCACTGATGATAACTGCTACGTATCTACCAATAATGTGAAAGCTAAAATTACAATTGATAAGATTTGTTGGAGAATTCCATATGTTACAGTATCCGATAAGCAGAAATTACTTTTACTCAAACGTATTGATCAAAATAAACCTATTCAGATAACGTATCGACGCTGGGAAACTTTCATCCTACCCAGAATTACCGAGAAGGGAAAAACAGACTTGGGTCGTAAAGACAACCTCTCAGTTTGGTAAACCTCGTTATGTTATATTCGCATTTCAAACATCACGGAATAATATTGTACAGCGGGATAACAGTGTTTTCGACCACTGTCATTTAAGAGGCATTCAAGTTTTTCTCAATAATAAAAGTTTCCCCTACGATGTATTAGATTTAAATTTTAGCAAGGGGCAGATAGCTGAGCTTTACAATATGTACGCAAAATTTCAGAAAACATATTATGGAAATGAACCAAAACCTTTGTTGTCACGTGATCAATTCGTTAATATCGCACCTATCGCAGTCATTGATTGTTCGAAGCAAGATGAATCAATCACTTCAGGTGCTGTAGACGTTAGAGTAGACTTCGAATCAGAAACAAATTTCCTATCTAGAACTAGCGCTCATTGCTTAGTGATCAGTGATGAGTCATTTTGGTATGATCCGCTGACTGGCTCAGTGAAATTTGCAGGATGATAAATATAGTGCGATGATACTTTCCACCATCAGTAGCAAACATGAATTCAGCTATTGTTGACTTCAATCTTGACAAAGATGCATCGGGACGTTTTTTGTTGCGAGAATTATCCATAATCTCATTAAACACTTTTGCAAGTCAACATTGGATTTTTAAAACGTTGGAAAATCATTCAAATAGCGTCAATGTATGGACCACGCAAGAGTATCATGCTATAGATGAGCGTATTGGCGATGTGGAATATGATATGGCAGAATACATATTGAAGGAATATACAAGACCATTCGATTACATCTTTACTAAAGGAGTGGAAAAGTGTAAATTTCTAAGAAAGGCCATCCATTCGCAAATTAAAAATGTCTATAACTTAGATGACTTCGACTGCCCTGCACTAGAGAAGCTGAATAAGAGAATTGGTACTGAGTGTATTTACCATTTTCGAATAGATATGCCAGATATTTGTTCCCACAGTCGGGCATTTTCTCTCGCTGAATGGTGTCGTCTCAATTTAAGTGACATTAATTTATTGGAAAGAAGTGCACGCATAAAGACATTCAAGGAATGGAAGAATACATCGGTGTCTCCTGAGAATCTCGCCGAAGCCGGAATGGTGTACTGCTGCGGAACATACGATACAGTTCGATGTGTTTACTGCGGATTGCGGATGACACAGTGGCGTGAAGGTGATGTACCACTAGATGATCACAGAAGAGAAAAACGCAATTGTATCATGTTTGGTTTTTCATGTTGTGATGAAACTGATTAAGAATGCATTTTTTGTCAAGATGATATTGATTGAATAAAAAAAATAAATCGATTTTTAAAATTTTATCATGTTTTATTTACTTGATAAAACCCATCCCGACCGTAGAGGTCAATAACCTATCCTTATCCATTTTATTTCACCTCCCAATCAACCTTCGACAAGTTAAGACCTGCTGATTCCTCGAGAGAGTTTCTCATACGTTGAATCATTTAGATCTGAGATTCGATAGAGGACAGAGGTGTACATAAATCTTCTACGCATCAAAACGCTCTCCAAAGGTTTCATTGTCGTGACCTGAATGCCCCGAAGCCTTAGATGAAAGAATTAATTTAAGTCTATCCACAAGTTCATTCGGGTCATCCCAATACTCAATGATAGGTTGTGAAACACCCATCCCTCGGCCTGCTGTAGAATTGGGGAACAATTTAGATATAATTTTTACGTACTTAGATCCTCGATTACTGTTTATCTTCTCCCGACTATTATATCCTCGTTTATGAGCATTGGTATCTATTAATATTTGACGATAATTTTCCATATCCTTAGGCTTAACTTCATCCATTTTTGGTTTCGTCATAAATAAAAGCTCAAGCAGTCCCGGTGTCTCAACATAAGTCTTATCTCTCACGATGAGGTTTTCATCATCCATTTCAACAGGTGAATCTCCAATAAACCAATCAGTTCCGCTATATCTGACTCCAAAAGTACGATCTAATCTCTTATCATTGCTCATAACCAATTTAATGTAATTACTAAAAAGAGTTTTGTCTGGAGATTTTTCATCGGACTGTTTATTTACAGTAGGTTTGGAGATATTTTGAGATTTGGTTTGTCGCACGAGGTCATTTAAAGGATCAACAATTGGTTTAAATGACTGTGATAAAAAATCTTGTTCTGATCTCTGCGCTCTTTTTAAATTATTGTATTTCTCTCGGGCATTATCACTTCTTTTAATGATTTCACGTGTCAGATCCTCGTCAGCTTTTCTCTTTCTTTTATCTTGAAACATATCGGTTTAATTACCCTGTAAACACTGAATGAACCTATGAAATGTTGTGTGGTTTTATAAAAGAATCAAACATTTTTCTATAGCGTCCCTTATTAATATCACATTCTTTATCTATTACCATAAAGCCACATTTATCCCTCCAACACTCCATGCATATGTTCTTAAATTGCACAAAGGTCATATCCGTATTTACATGATCATCATAAATATGCTTGATATTTAATTCATCCTGCTTAAAAAGTATAATCAAATTTACATTATCCCGTATCAATTGCTTCGGAACTTTTGAATAAGTCTGAGCAAGATAAAAACAATCAACCATCTTGTGCCGACCACTGCTAAAATATATTCTCATATTATCTTGCTTTTCACAAGAAATGTCATCAAATATAAGTACAGAGTGCGGTCTTACATCATCTATATTTACAACTCCTTTGTTGTCTTTGAAAAAGAAGTGTCCAATTTCAGGAACTAAGGAAAGAATATTTTGCAGAAATAAATATTTTGGTTGATTCAACGACTTACTGTATAAATACACGTTTTCATACTTTAGCCTATTTGTCTCTGTGAGAAGATTAATTACTACATTTGTTTTACCAGAATTAGATGGACCGCAAACAATGCAGCGGATACTTTCAGGAAGCAAGGGACCATGCCTCTCGCGCGGTTTACATTCATCAAACGAGAATGTACCTATCGGGAGCTTTTCTCACTGTTACTCTACCTCCATTATAATGATATTCTTTCCACCGTGAGTTTAAATAAATAGCAAAACAAACTTTCTACCACATTAGTATGAGTCGGTACGCATCTGGAAAAGGACTGGTGAATAGTGTCATTAATAAGTTACCATTTGAGCTTCATTTACCAGGGTACCAATTCTGTGGTCCAGGGACGAAATTAAAACAACGTCTTGCAAGAGGAGATCAAGGTATAAATCCACTAGATGCTTATTGTAAACAACACGACATAGCATACTCTAAATCTAAAGATTTATCTGATAGACATAAAGCCGACCTCGAACTAGCCGAAAAGGCTTGGCAACGTGTAAAATCAAAAGACGCGAGTTTAGGTGAAAAGATATCTGCAGGTATAGTTACGAATATAATGAAAGCAAAAGTGAAGGTGGGTAGTGGAACTAGAAAGTCTAACTGTTTTAGAAATATCATGCGGAGAGCTCGAGTAGCAATGAAAAACTTGAAAAATAAAAACCTCAATCAGGCTGCTAAATTAACACTTATTGTTATTCGAAGGGATGTGAAAAAGAAAAGGAGTAAATATACTACGCCTAGAGTTATACCAATTCCAAAGACTGGAGGAATTATCCCACTAATACCTTTATTTGCAGGGTTGTCAGCATTAGGTGGTTTGGCAGGTGGTGCATCAGGTATAATAAAAGCTGCTTCTGAGGCAAATGCCGCAAAAAAGAGATTGGAAGAATCGAAAAGACATAATGCTAGAATGGAAGCAATAGCGTTGCGTGGGAAAGGGCTCTATATGAAACCATATAAGAAGGGATTAGGCTTATACATTTCACCACCGAATAAAAAAAAACTTTTAAGTAGGTTACCTAAGAGAGCGCTCTCCAATTTTGATCTAATTCACTATGTTAAGAAGTTAAATATTCCAAATTTTCGAGGCGTATTTATGAGAGACGGATTGCCTATACGATCGCCGTGGTCTAATGAGAGTGGTATTGTAAATTTGGATGACTCTGATGGGGCGGGAACACATTGGGTGTGTTACAGAAAAACGGGCAAACATGTTGATTACTTTGACAGTTTTGGAAATCTTCCACCGCCTACAGAACTCCTAAATTATTTTTAAAATAGCACGATTCATTATAACAGAGATAGATATCAGAAAACAAAAGCTGCAAATCGCGGTCATTTATGTTTAAAATTTTTGAATAAAGATGCAAACATCTGGAATTGTAATTAGTCATGTCTTGGACGTTAACGTTTACGGGTAAAACATCCACTCTTAATGCTGATTATTTTCCCGAGATCGCCTTGGATGCTGATAAAAATTATAGCATAGGATGTGTGAGTTTAGAAACTTATTATACAATACCTAACGTGTTCGATGAGAACAATATCTTTCACTATGGAAGCGGAAATTCTGTGGTAATACCAACAGGAACATATGAAATTGATGATTTAAACGAATATTTACAAAGTGTTTTAGGAAATGATGCAATAAAGATCGAAGCAAATAATTATACTTTACGTTCAGCATTGACTTGTAACTTTGAGGTGGATTTTACTAAACATGGTTCGATAGCATCACTTCTCGGATTTGCGAAGAGAAAATTGGAAGCAAAAGTAAGACACATATCAGACAATATTGTAGACGTTTTTCACGTTAATGACATTCTTATCGAATGTAACATTGTAGAAGGTTCGTATAAAAACGGTGAGAATGTGCATATATTACATCAGTTTTTTCCTGAAGTTCCACCGGGGTATAAAATAATAGAAAGACCCAGTGTGATAATTTATTTGCCTGTGAATACCAGAACGATAAACAACATCACTCTCAGATTGTTAGATCAAAACGGAAATCCAGTAGACTTCCGCAACGAAACTATTACAATTAGATTACATTTAAAAGAAAATGGGTCTTGATTTTACCCGAAATCCTTATAATCGCGGTGCGGCGATGAGATGGATTAGTACACCACGTACTGCTAAACCGTTATCATCTAATAACATACAGTTTCTAGAATCTCTCGGGTTCCGTCTGCATCCGAAATGGATATTTTAAATATAGACTCCAGTGCGCGTTATGATGAATCAATAACTTCCATCGAGTACCATACTCATCATCCTTACACACAATCAAAGTTCGATTACAATGATGAAATTCGTATGGTAGTTCAAAATCAATCTGATTTTATTCTTCCAAGTCAAAGTCACATCTATATAGAAGGTCATATTACTAATGAAGATGGATCCGGTATAGCATCAACCACCACGCTTGTAAATAATGCTTTCTATCATCTTTTTTCTGGGGCTCGTTATTGTTTAAATGGTGCTGAAATAGACAGCGTGAGAAATCCAGGAGTTACCTGCACTCTCAAGGATTATGTTTCACTAACAGATAGTACATCGAAAGGATTACTAAATGCAGGATGGGTAATCCCCGGAAAGTCGAACGAAGTATTGGAAGATGGGAATTTTAACGTTTGTATCCCGCTGAATACAATGTTTGGGTTAATGGAAGATAATGATAAGATTTTTATCAACGGAAATCATGAACTCATTTTAATCAGAGCACGCACTGATGATAACTGCTACGTATCTACCAATAATGTGAAAGCTAAAATTACAATTGATAAGATTTGTTGGAGAATTCCATATGTTACAGTATCCGATAAGCAGAAATTACTTTTACTCAAACGTATTGATCAAAATAAACCTATTCAGATAACGTATCGACGCTGGAAACTTTCATCCTACCCAGAATTACCGAGAAGGGAAAAACAGACTTGGGTCGTAAAGACAACCTCTCAGTTTGGTAAACCTCGTTATGTTATATTCGCATTTCAAACATCACGGAATAATATTGTACAGCGGGATAACAGTGTTTTCGACCACTGTCATTTAAGAGGCATTCAAGTTTTTCTCAATAATAAAAGTTTCCCCTACGATGTATTAGATTTAAATTTTAGCAAGGGGCAGATAGCTGAGCTTTACAATATGTACGCAAAATTTCAGAAAACATATTATGGAAATGAACCAAAACCTTTGTTGTCACGTGATCAATTCGTTAATATCGCACCTATCGCAGTCATTGATTGTTCGAAGCAAGATGAATCAATCACTTCAGGTGCTGTAGACGTTAGAGTAGACTTCGAATCAGAAACAAATTTCCTATCTAGAACTAGCGCTCATTGCTTAGTGATCAGTGATGAGTCATTTTGGTATGATCCGCTGACTGGCTCAGTGAAATTTGCAGGATGATAAATATAGTGCGATGATACTTTCCACCATCAGTAGCAAACATGAATTCAGCTATTGTTGACTTCAATCTTGACAAAGATGCATCGGGACGTTTTTTGTTGCGAGAATTATCCATAATCTCATTAAACACTTTTGCAAGTCAACATTGGATTTTTAAAACGTTGGAAAATCATTCAAATAGCGTCAATGTATGGACCACGCAAGAGTATCATGCTATAGATGAGCGTATTGGCGATGTGGAATATGATATGGCAGAATACATATTGAAGGAATATACAAGACCATTCGATTACATCTTTACTAAAGGAGTGGAAAAGTGTAAATTTCTAAGAAAGGCCATCCATTCGCAAATTAAAAATGTCTATAACTTAGATGACTTCGACTGCCCTGCACTAGAGAAGCTGAATAAGAGAATTGGTACTGAGTGTATTTACCATTTTCGAATAGATATGCCAGATATTTGTTCCCACAGTCGGGCATTTTCTCTCGCTGAATGGTGTCGTCTCAATTTAAGTGACATTAATTTATTGGAAAGAAGTGCACGCATAAAGACATTCAAGGAATGGAAGAATACATCGGTGTCTCCTGAGAATCTCGCCGAAGCCGGAATGGTGTACTGCTGCGGAACATACGATACAGTTCGATGTGTTTACTGCGGATTGCGGATGACACAGTGGCGTGAAGGTGATGTACCACTAGATGATCACAGAAGAGAAAAACGCAATTGTATCATGTTTGGTTTTTCATGTTGTGATGAAACTGATTAAGAATGCATTTTTTGTCAAGATGATATTGATTGAATAAAAAAAATAAATCGATTTTTAAAATTTTATCATGTTTTATTTACTTGATAAAACCCATCCCGACCGTAGAGGTCAATAACCTATCCTTATCCATTTTATTTCACCTCCCAATCAACCTTCGACAAGTTAAGACCTGCTGATTCCTCGAGAGAGTTTCTCATACGTTGAATCATTTAGATCTGAGATTCGATAGAGGACAGAGGTGTACATAAATCTTCTACGCATCAAAACGCTCTCCAAAGGTTTCATTGTCGTGACCTGAATGCCCCGAAGCCTTAGATGAAAGAATTAATTTAAGTCTATCCACAAGTTCATTCGGGTCATCCCAATACTCAATGATAGGTTGTGAAACACCCATCCCTCGGCCTGCTGTAGAATTGGGGAACAATTTAGATATAATTTTTACGTACTTAGATCCTCGATTACTGTTTATCTTCTCCCGACTATTATATCCTCGTTTATGAGCATTGGTATCTATTAATATTTGACGATAATTTTCCATATCCTTAGGCTTAACTTCATCCATTTTTGGTTTCGTCATAAATAAAAGCTCAAGCAGTCCCGGTGTCTCAACATAAGTCTTATCTCTCACGATGAGGTTTTCATCATCCATTTCAACAGGTGAATCTCCAATAAACCAATCAGTTCCGCTATATCTGACTCCAAAAGTACGATCTAATCTCTTATCATTGCTCATAACCAATTTAATGTAATTACTAAAAAGAGTTTTGTCTGGAGATTTTTCATCGGACTGTTTATTTACAGTAGGTTTGGAGATATTTTGAGATTTGGTTTGTCGCACGAGGTCATTTAAAGGATCAACAATTGGTTTAAATGACTGTGATAAAAAATCTTGTTCTGATCTCTGCGCTCTTTTTAAATTATTGTATTTCTCTCGGGCATTATCACTTCTTTTAATGATTTCACGTGTCAGATCCTCGTCAGCTTTTCTCTTTCTTTTATCTTGAAACATATCGGTTTAATTACCCTGTAAACACTGAATGAACCTATGAAATGTTGTGTGGTTTTATAAAAGAATCAAACATTTTTCTATAGCGTCCCTTATTAATATCACATTCTTTATCTATTACCATAAAGCCACATTTATCCCTCCAACACTCCATGCATATGTTCTTAAATTGCACAAAGGTCATATCCGTATTTACATGATCATCATAAATATGCTTGATATTTAATTCATCCTGCTTAAAAAGTATAATCAAATTTACATTATCCCGTATCAATTGCTTCGGAACTTTTGAATAAGTCTGAGCAAGATAAAAACAATCAACCATCTTGTGCCGACCACTGCTAAAATATATTCTCATATTATCTTGCTTTTCACAAGAAATGTCATCAAATATAAGTACAGAGTGCGGTCTTACATCATCTATATTTACAACTCCTTTGTTGTCTTTGAAAAAGAAGTGTCCAATTTCAGGAACTAAGGAAAGAATATTTTGCAGAAATAAATATTTTGGTTGATTCAACGACTTACTGTATAAATACACGTTTTCATACTTTAGCCTATTTGTCTCTGTGAGAAGATTAATTACTACATTTGTTTTACCAGAATTAGATGGACCGCAAACAATGCAGCGGATACTTTCAGGAAGCAAGGGACCATGCCTCTCGCGCGGTTTACATTCATCAAACGAGAATGTACCTATCGGGAGCTTTTCTCACTGTTACTCTACCTCCATTATAATGATATTCTTTCCACCGTGAGTTTAAATAAATAGCAAAACAAACTTTCTACCACATTAGTATGAGTCGGTACGCATCTGGAAAAGGACTGGTGAATAGTGTCATTAATAAGTTACCATTTGAGCTTCATTTACCAGGGTACCAATTCTGTGGTCCAGGGACGAAATTAAAACAACGTCTTGCAAGAGGAGATCAAGGTATAAATCCACTAGATGCTTATTGTAAACAACACGACATAGCATACTCTAAATCTAAAGATTTATCTGATAGACATAAAGCCGACCTCGAACTAGCCGAAAAGGCTTGGCAACGTGTAAAATCAAAAGACGCGAGTTTAGGTGAAAAGATATCTGCAGGTATAGTTACGAATATAATGAAAGCAAAAGTGAAGGTGGGTAGTGGAACTAGAAAGTCTAACTGTTTTAGAAATATCATGCGGAGAGCTCGAGTAGCAATGAAAAACTTGAAAAATAAAAACCTCAATCAGGCTGCTAAATTAACACTTATTGTTATTCGAAGGGATGTGAAAAAGAAAAGGAGTAAATATACTACGCCTAGAGTTATACCAATTCCAAAGACTGGAGGAATTATCCCACTAATACCTTTATTTGCAGGGTTGTCAGCATTAGGTGGTTTGGCAGGTGGTGCATCAGGTATAATAAAAGCTGCTTCTGAGGCAAATGCCGCAAAAAAGAGATTGGAAGAATCGAAAAGACATAATGCTAGAATGGAAGCAATAGCGTTGCGTGGGAAAGGGCTCTATATGAAACCATATAAGAAGGGATTAGGCTTATACATTTCACCACCGAATAAAAAAAAACTTTTAAGTAGGTTACCTAAGAGAGCGCTCTCCAATTTTGATCTAATTCACTATGTTAAGAAGTTAAATATTCCAAATTTTCGAGGCGTATTTATGAGAGACGGATTGCCTATACGATCGCCGTGGTCTAATGAGAGTGGTATTGTAAATTTGGATGACTCTGATGGGGCGGGAACACATTGGGTGTGTTACAGAAAAACGGGCAAACATGTTGATTACTTTGACAGTTTTGGAAATCTTCCACCGCCTACAGAACTCCTAAATTATTTTTAAAATAGCACGATTCATTATAACAGAGATAGATATCAGAAAACAAAAGCTGCAAATCGCGGTCATTTATGTTTAAAATTTTTGAATAAAGATGCAAACATCTGGAATTGTAATTAGTCATGTCTTGGACGTTAACGTTTACGGGTAAAACATCCACTCTTAATGCTGATTATTTTCCCGAGATCGCCTTGGATGCTGATAAAAATTATAGCATAGGATGTGTGAGTTTAGAAACTTATTATACAATACCTAACGTGTTCGATGAGAACAATATCTTTCACTATGGAAGCGGAAATTCTGTGGTAATACCAACAGGAACATATGAAATTGATGATTTAAACGAATATTTACAAAGTGTTTTAGGAAATGATGCAATAAAGATCGAAGCAAATAATTATACTTTACGTTCAGCATTGACTTGTAACTTTGAGGTGGATTTTACTAAACATGGTTCGATAGCATCACTTCTCGGATTTGCGAAGAGAAAATTGGAAGCAAAAGTAAGACACATATCAGACAATATTGTAGACGTTTTTCACGTTAATGACATTCTTATCGAATGTAACATTGTAGAAGGTTCGTATAAAAACGGTGAGAATGTGCATATATTACATCAGTTTTTTCCTGAAGTTCCACCGGGGTATAAAATAATAGAAAGACCCAGTGTGATAATTTATTTGCCTGTGAATACCAGAACGATAAACAACATCACTCTCAGATTGTTAGATCAAAACGGAAATCCAGTAGACTTCCGCAACGAAACTATTACAATTAGATTACATTTAAAAGAAAATGGGTCTTGATTTTACCCGAAATCCTTATAATCGCGGTGCGGCGATGAGATGGATTAGTACACCACGTACTGCTAAACCGTTATCATCTAATAACATACAGTTTCTAGAATCTCTCGGGTTCCGTCTGCATCCGAAATGGATATTTTAAATATAGACTCCAGTGCGCGTTATGATGAATCAATAACTTCCATCGAGTACCATACTCATCATCCTTACACACAATCAAAGTTCGATTACAATGATGAAATTCGTATGGTAGTTCAAAATCAATCTGATTTTATTCTTCCAAGTCAAAGTCACATCTATATAGAAGGTCATATTACTAATGAAGATGGATCCGGTATAGCATCAACCACCACGCTTGTAAATAATGCTTTCTATCATCTTTTTTCTGGGGCTCGTTATTGTTTAAATGGTGCTGAAATAGACAGCGTGAGAAATCCAGGAGTTACCTGCACTCTCAAGGATTATGTTTCACTAACAGATAGTACATCGAAAGGATTACTAAATGCAGGATGGGTAATCCCCGGAAAGTCGAACGAAGTATTGGAAGATGGGAATTTTAACGTTTGTATCCCGCTGAATACAATGTTTGGGTTAATGGAAGATAATGATAAGATTTTTATCAACGGAAATCATGAACTCATTTTAATCAGAGCACGCACTGATGATAACTGCTACGTATCTACCAATAATGTGAAAGCTAAAATTACAATTGATAAGATTTGTTGGAGAATTCCATATGTTACAGTATCCGATAAGCAGAAATTACTTTTACTCAAACGTATTGATCAAAATAAACCTATTCAGATAACGTATCGACGCTGGAAACTTTCATCCTACCCAGAATTACCGAGAAGGGAAAAACAGACTTGGGTCGTAAAGACAACCTCTCAGTTTGGTAAACCTCGTTATGTTATATTCGCATTTCAAACATCACGGAATAATATTGTACAGCGGGATAACAGTGTTTTCGACCACTGTCATTTAAGAGGCATTCAAGTTTTTCTCAATAATAAAAGTTTCCCCTACGATGTATTAGATTTAAATTTTAGCAAGGGGCAGATAGCTGAGCTTTACAATATGTACGCAAAATTTCAGAAAACATATTATGGAAATGAACCAAAACCTTTGTTGTCACGTGATCAATTCGTTAATATCGCACCTATCGCAGTCATTGATTGTTCGAAGCAAGATGAATCAATCACTTCAGGTGCTGTAGACGTTAGAGTAGACTTCGAATCAGAAACAAATTTCCTATCTAGAACTAGCGCTCATTGCTTAGTGATCAGTGATGAGTCATTTTGGTATGATCCGCTGACTGGCTCAGTGAAATTTGCAGGATGATAAATATAGTGCGATGATACTTTCCACCATCAGTAGCAAACATGAATTCAGCTATTGTTGACTTCAATCTTGACAAAGATGCATCGGGACGTTTTTTGTTGCGAGAATTATCCATAATCTCATTAAACACTTTTGCAAGTCAACATTGGATTTTTAAAACGTTGGAAAATCATTCAAATAGCGTCAATGTATGGACCACGCAAGAGTATCATGCTATAGATGAGCGTATTGGCGATGTGGAATATGATATGGCAGAATACATATTGAAGGAATATACAAGACCATTCGATTACATCTTTACTAAAGGAGTGGAAAAGTGTAAATTTCTAAGAAAGGCCATCCATTCGCAAATTAAAAATGTCTATAACTTAGATGACTTCGACTGCCCTGCACTAGAGAAGCTGAATAAGAGAATTGGTACTGAGTGTATTTACCATTTTCGAATAGATATGCCAGATATTTGTTCCCACAGTCGGGCATTTTCTCTCGCTGAATGGTGTCGTCTCAATTTAAGTGACATTAATTTATTGGAAAGAAGTGCACGCATAAAGACATTCAAGGAATGGAAGAATACATCGGTGTCTCCTGAGAATCTCGCCGAAGCCGGAATGGTGTACTGCTGCGGAACATACGATACAGTTCGATGTGTTTACTGCGGATTGCGGATGACACAGTGGCGTGAAGGTGATGTACCACTAGATGATCACAGAAGAGAAAAACGCAATTGTATCATGTTTGGTTTTTCATGTTGTGATGAAACTGATTAAGAATGCATTTTTTGTCAAGATGATATTGATTGAATAAAAAAAATAAATCGATTTTTAAAATTTTATCATGTTTTATTTACTTGATAAAACCCATCCCGACCGTAGAGGTCAATAACCTATCCTTATCCATTTTATTTCACCTCCCAATCAACCTTCGACAAGTTAAGACCTGCTGATTCCTCGAGAGAGTTTCTCATACGTTGAATCATTTAGATCTGAGATTCGATAGAGGACAGAGGTGTACATAAATCTTCTACGCATCAAAACGCTCTCCAAAGGTAATGTGTTTCACAACCTATCATTGAGTATTGGGATGACCCGAATGAACTTGTGGATAGACTTAAATTAATTCTTTCATCTAAGGCTTCGGGGCATTCAGGTCACGACAATGAAATCGTCGCCATCATAGAAGAGCTTAGAGATAGCGATATCATTATATAAGATATAATAGCGATTTTACTTTCGCAGTAAAATAATGCCTGTGGATAAGTTTGGACGTTCTTTGAGGAGAAGAAGGAGGATGGATTCGTATGACATGCTAGGAAATCGTCTAACAAATTTAGCTTCTCCTATAGACACCAACGATGCTGTCACAAAAGGATATTTGAGAGATAACACACTTTCATTGACTGAACATCAAATAAATGCTGACAATCGTCGCATATCTAATATAGGCAAATCTCTTCAACCTAGAGATGCTGTCTCAAAAGAGTACGTGGACTTTCGAATACCAGGAGCGACGAGACATTATATTTCAGCAGGTGGACGAAGAATCGTAAGTGCGAAAGAACCAATAGATGAGGGTGATGTAGTAAATAAACGTTTTTTGCTTCAAAATGCTATAACAATAGCAAAAGACACTACGAGTGCAAAGAAAACCCGAATAACGGATTTGAATGATCCTCAGGATGAATATGATGCAGTTAATTATAAGACCTTGCTTACAAAATTACAGAATGCTGTTATTATGGATAGCAGTGTGATAGATGTGAAAAGTCACCGATTAACAAATGTATCAAACCCTCAAGATGAAAGTGACGCTGTTAATTTTAAGACTTTGCTTGAAAGCTCAACAGTTCATCTAAATCATGTTGCAAATAACACTATCACGCTAAATAAGAATAAATTTGATGCACGCGGACATGCTCTGACTAATGTGAGAGATCCTGTGGAAGAAACAGACGTTGTCAATTTGGGTTATTTGAGGAGATTGCTTTTAAAACGTCAGTATTAATAGAGAAACATTTCAACGCTCACGGAATAATTATGCAGTCAACCTAGACGTGAAGATGGATATCAGACGTGGAATTGTCAATGAACTTCACAAACCAGCGAGGAAGAATTATGAACGAAGAAAAGTTCTGATAAAAGGTTTGGACGACTTATGGCAAGCTGATTTGGTAGAAATGCTTCATTATTCACGTGAAAATCGTGGATACAAATACCTATTAACCATGATAGATGCCTTATCAAAATACGCTTGGGCTGTTCCTGTGAAACGAAAAACCTCAGAAGATGTCTCGCGGGCTGTGAAGATGATTCTCAAACAAAGGAAACCGAGAAATATTCAAACTGATCAAGGGAAAGAGTTTTACAACAATAAATTCATTGGTTTGATGAAAAAACATGGAATTAACCATTACAGCACATTTAGCACAATGAAAGCTTCAATAGTAGAACGATGGAACCGTACTCTTAAAACTGAAATGTGGAAACGATTTAGTTTACAAGGTAACCACAAATGGTTAACAATATTACCTATTTTAGCTCAAGAGTATAATAATAGGGTACATAGAACGTTCAAGATGAAACCTGCTGATGTCACTAAGGAAAATGAAAAGGATATATTATCAAGAATTTATCAAAGGAAAATAAGAAAAAGCGCTAAAAAGGTCAAATTTAGTGAAGGGGACAATGTACGCATATCAAAAAGCAAGGCAATATTTGAAAAAGGTTTTACGCCTTCTTGGTCTACAGAGATATTTGTCATAGATGAAGTAAAAAATACGGTTCCACCAACTTATATTCTCAGAGACCAAAATAATCAACCTATTAAAGGCGGCTTTTATCAAGAGGAATTGCAAAAAACAAAGTTCCAGGATGTTTACTTAGTGGAAAAGATTTTGAAGAGACGTGGTGATAAGGCGTACGTTAAATGGTTGGGATTCGACAATTGTTATAATACATGGGAAGATGTAAATCAAATGTTGAAATAAATAAAAGATTTATGTTTCATATTCAATTGTTTTTATTAAAATTTAGGAAATAATTTTCCATCACCAATAGAATAAAGCGCAATTCAATTGCGCACACATTTCACATAAAAAGTACAGAAATATCAATACTAAAAACTAAATAGAAAAAAATTATTTCAATTGCGCGCACATTTCACTTAAAAAGTACAGAAATATCAATACTAAAAACTAAATAGAAAAAAAAAATGATTTTCATTCGTCATTCGGAGTTAAGTAATTACCATGAGCTAATGTATTGATTCCATCACATAAAATGTACCTCTTGTCATCAAAAGGTGATAACGATAGTTTGTTCACTTCTACAGAATATAACTCATGTTTTTTAGATCTTATCTGTCTAAATGATGTCATTTTTTCTTTACTTTCATTCAAACAGTCAAAATAATCTTTGAATTTTATTTTATTGTTAACGGCGCATTTTTTAACGCCTTTGGCACGCTTTTTTTCCTCACCGTCGATGATAATGGAATACATCTTTGCTCTCAATCCTACAAATTCAGAGATTGATTTTGCACAGGCTTCATCTTTAAATTTACCCAACACTTTCTCATTTGCCAAAGAATAACATTTGTGATCAGTTGAATAGTCTGAAGTATCAAAGAAAGAAATATTTTTTATCAAGTCTTCATAAAAATCATCCGTTTTTACCTCGTAAATAAATGAATCTGTATCCATATACAACAATTTTAGATTTTCTTTATCATACATGGACTTCATTACGTTGTAATGAAAATCATACATTAAAATTTTAGATAAATCTAAAATTGCCATTCCTACATAAATGGGTTTATCAAAAACAATTTTTTCTTTCGCCATATGTACTGCTACCAGATTTTCCGAATATATGGGTCGATCTAGAAAATTACTTTTTGCTATTACTTTTTGCAATCTTTTCATGTCACAGATCAATTCAATATTTATTCTTTTACGTACGTTCTCCATAGATTTCCCAAAAACTGAATTGTTCATTAATTTAAAGAATTCCTTTTCGAAATCGTTAGTAGCCAATTTCCGCTTCTCAGTATTATTTATTATATATGACTCAAGCCAATTAGATTGTTGAAATTCTATTATTCTATTAATATATTTTAATTTTAACCCTAGCTGTAATGCTTGTTTCAACAGAGAAATGTGAATTACATAGCGTTTCTTATTGAATAATGTTGTTAGAAGTTTTTTTCTGATCTGAACCTGGCGGTTTATCATTTTCAGGTAGAAGGGGAAATTCGTTATGCTGATCGTGAAGGTAACTTGGGTATTCCAAATCTACATCTAACAAATATCCTACGGTGCCTTCATCATCAATCTCTTCAATGTCTCCTATATCTTTTGGATCAACCCATCTAAATCCCGAATAAGGCATTTTTTTACACATACTATACCCATACAAGTTATTTGCGTCTATATATGCTATATATGAACTTTCTTCTCTAGGATTATATTCATTCATGTACTTATTGTTTGCTTTCGAATATCGTTTAACACATTGAGCCAAACCTCCCCTGATTCCACGTTCTATCATAATAATCATATCGTAATCAGTCAGTAGATCTAATTTTACTTTACTATGTTTGAGGGCGGCTTCCCAAGCAAGTCCGGGGGATGTGAAATAGTAACTAGGATCCAGACCATATGATTGCAAACATTCACTGCGGAAATTCTCAAATACAACCATGAGTGGAAAATACGCAATATTGCTTACGGCCGTTAAGATTACAACTCAGAGTGACGAGAAGTTTACCTCTCAGATATTAAGTGAAACTCACGAAATTCAAAATTTAGATTATTTACGTCTCCGCAGCTATGATTTCACTTTAGCAACATTGGAATTGCCAGGTGAATATTTGTTGCAGCTTTCCCTTGGAACTCGTGCGTCTTTTGAAGATGTGTTGACAGAAGATAATCTCTCTGATGTGAAAGAAGACATTTTAAGTGTCGTGTTAGTCATAGAAAGGAAGATATATGGCAATGTTTTACCACCTCTTCTTATGCAGTGTGAAGATGGTAAAAAGTCTTCATCAAAGTGTAAAATAAATGAAAACATTGACGTAATAATAACATTAAGACTCATTCAATTATTGGATAATGGTTTCAGAAAAGAACTTATCGAAGCAAAGAAAGACGATTTGGTGAAAAGTGGACTAATGAAGTCGTTATTAAAAGAGGCCATAACCAATGAAGCGACATGGAGGTTGTTTAATAATAAATATAGAGTGAGTATGGAGCAATATTTGTAAAAAACTAACTTTGTATATTATTTTTGTTAAATAAATCGATTTTTAAAATTTTCTCGTGTTTTATTTACTTGATAAAATCTGCCCCGACCGTAGGTTTTTAAAACAACCAGAGGCCAATATCCTATCCTTAGCCACCACAAAGGTATTAAACATAACTTTCTCTTTCGACACGCTGGAGCAACCGCAGGTCTTTTAACTTCCCTTTCTTAATTTGAGGTCCCAATCCTTCTCCCCTCCCCACCACACTCAGAACCGGTTTTTCTTTACCTAAAAGTTGGTGACCTACTTAGCTCGTCGAAAACCTGCTTAGAAGGGTAAACGACCGACCGAAGACACGCGCTGAGGAGAAACCAAAACACACGCAGATGTAAATATTGGAAGGCCCTATCCCCTCCACGGGTCAACGACTGGCGCAGAAGCGAAAGGGTCATTCAACTTTCACTTGGCTACACCATATCGCACTAACTCATACCAAACAGGTAAACATTGCGAATATCAACAATAACGCAAAACCAATAACATTACCTTACACAATATCACCCCCATTCGATTATAAAAACACGCAATGACCGAAACAGACCTACCACTAGGTCAATGACTCTGCAAAATCACATCTTTACACTTCATCACACACCTCTATCATACCCACAACAAGGCCAATGACCGAAACAAACCTACCACTTGGTCAATGACTCTGCAAAATCACATCTTTACACATACACACCTCAAACATGTAAACATTGCGAAAATTAGGGTCAACGAATGACGCAGAAGCGAAAGGGTCATTCAACTTCCATGCGAATATCAACAATAACGCAAAACCAGTACCATTACCTTACACAATATCACATCATTCCACAACATCATCGCTAAACACACACAGAATCACACCTTAATCATACACACAACCAGGCCAATGACCACACTAACGCAAAACCAATACCATTACCTTACACAATATCACATCATTCCACAACATCATCGCTAAACACACACCTGAATCATACACACAACCAGACCAATGACCTACGACAAGGACTTACGCAGAACTCAACACGGTCAGTTCACACACGTATTCGCCAATTCACAGACTAGGTTGTCCCAATCCCCGCTTTTTAACAAAATCCCACCTACATCATACACACTACCAGGCCAATGACCCAACCAGACCTACGACCAGGTCAATGACTTACGCAGAACTCAACACAGTCCACGTATAGGTCAGTTCACACACGTATTCGCCAATTCATGGTCAAGGTTGTCCCAAAGACCGGTTTTAGACACTACTTCTATATATAATGATAGAAGCTTCTTACAGAAGAGGATTGACATATAATATTTAACATACTAATAGAAGGTGCATGCATACTGCAAGCATTTCATCTCACCTTGAAAAACATTAATTTTTCAGAGAGATATTTCATCATTGGAAATATTTTTTAAAAATTTAAATGCTTTTTCCTCTACACCGATTTTCGTATTTTCCTTATGGAACAATAATAGGAGAAAGCAATCACTGAAATTTACTATTTTAAGAATATTATATTTTTTCCACATTGGCATAATAATGTGACACATTTCTGCCAAATGTTAAAGTTGTAGCACCTTTAAATGTGAAGTAACATTTATCTAATTATTATTAAATTTAAAAATGTTAACGGCCGCAATACCAATTTAATTGAGATATTGCAATGTTTATTCGTTCACATACACGAATCTCTAAATAACTAAAACATATTAGCTCCCTAGCTTGCACCGTAATAACTAAATATTTATCTATTTGTCTAAACATTAAGAATTTTTAACTGCCAAAAAAATAATAATAATGAAATCTTTCTGAAATATTAATTTTCTTTCATGAAGAGATGAAATGCAAGCAGAAACTACTTGTATGTCATTATATATAGACGTTCTTGTATAAATTATGTTTTATTTCCGGATGAAAACCGTCCGTAAAACGGGTATCTCTCTAGTGAAAATAATCATGGCGTTCCTATTAAATATAACTTTAACATTTGAATATTAAATCATTATTTATTTATGGTGAAAAATAATTTTGGCATTTTTGTGAAACATTTTGTCTACCGCACCTATGACAAATAACATCTTTGCCATACCCTAGTGACATCCCTGTAGCACCGACTTAAATGAAACACGAAATGAATATGTAATGTGTTTGCTTCTTTAGATACAATAATGAAAAAATTCCAGTTAATATTTCTTAAGTTTCAGAGGTTAAAAAATTTGTGTCCTGTCCATTTCAATTTCAATCTTAAAATCTCCACGCAATAATAGCGCGGTTCCCTGCTATTCATTTATAATTTCCCAAAGATAGAGCCATGGGCAGTTAGTAAGCTTCAAAATGTATTTTCCCGATATCTCTTCATTAAAAAAAACTTTGTACTTTCAGGCGTACGGTCGTTTGGCTCGGAAATCTATTGTAACTAACTTAAAAATGTGTATTAAAAATATGCTGCTCTTATTCCCATGTTATTAAAGTGGAAAAATTAAAAGAGAAAACTTTAAAAAAATAAACTGGTCAATCAAATCGATTTAAAAATCTTACAAAACCTGCGTAGATACTCTTTATTGCTGCTAAAATGATGCCTCCAACTTGCTCCTACGTTCTATAATTGTTGAGTTATAGAATTACACACGCATGCAAGAAAGGAAGAAACGTGTGGCATTTCTGCTTCCACATTTTCGTCAAACCGTATTTCAATTCTCTCGTTAATTTCGTCCAAAGACTGAAAAGTGTCAAACATTTCTTAAAAAAATACGAAAGATTAAAACTAAAATTTCGTGATATAGGGTTATGACGTCATCATAGGTTAATTGGCATTATGATAATCAACTGATTCTCATTAAAAGCCCTAAATCAGTGCTATTATAATATACTTTTGAATACCCCTTCTAAGAACGGGAATAAAAATATTTCAAGAACATTGAATTGATTCTAAATTATAATTTATATGGGAAAGAAAGAATTATTTTAATTTTAATATTACTCAACGATGCGAATTAACAATCTCAGTCAATCATTCGCAATTAGACGAATCCTGCAAAAATGGAGATCACCTTGACAGCGAAATATTTTCACGTAAAAATAGATGAAATTTTCGCGTTAAAAACTGATTTGTGAACCGATTCGACTCATATTCGAAAATCGACGGCAGGGAAATGAAATTTCGTTCTTCTAGGCTTTCATTGGTTCTGGTGGTGAAAGTTTCAGTTTTTGTAGATATGATGGAGAAACTTACAGATAAAATGAGATTTTTCACCTAAGTGACATGAGTTCGACTCCAGAAATTCCGAAATTTGCGTTTTTTTCCCATTTTTAAAAATTAATTATGGGCACTTGCCGGCAAGCTAGAAAAATGAAATTTTCAGTGTTGCTAGATGACCGCAATATCTATTGAGAATTATTGTTACTTTTGCTTTCAGTGTCCTGGATTCGACTCCAGATACCCCGGAATATCTCCCATAAGTTAGTATGGGAAAAAGTTATCCCAATGTGCAGACCAATCTAATTAGTTTAAGAAGCTGAAATTTTGCAGGTCTATAGAATTTATCTCATAACAAACTATAAAAATCGAAAATTTCAAAATTGTTAATTTTTAGGGGTTGTTTTAACCCCATTTGTACTTTAAAGTTTAATACTTTTTATCTTGGAAACTATTTGCTGTAGGTTCGAGTTTTTGAAATCATTTTGTAGAACATTATACATAGAAAAAAAGGTAATTTGTAAAAAGTTCAAAAATTCCACCGCTAAAAATTCGCAATTGTTTAAACATATTTTTGAGGTTTGTGTATTATCGAATGTTCTACGAAGCTGAAATTTTTTTACCGGTAGATTTTGTGAAAATACGAAATAAAAAATTATAAAAATTTTGATATTTTAATTCCTTTTGCTGTTAGAAACTCTTAAAGTTTAAACTAATTGATAAATATTTAGGTACTGTGGGGCAAGCTAGGAAGCTGAAGTTTTAAAGTTAAGTAGAACTCAGTGCATTTAAACTAGCAAACATTTGAAAAGTTCCAACAAAGTGTTATTGCGGCCGCATTGATCTTTTGAAATTTAAACAATTAAATAAATATTATTTCACTTCTAGATGTGCTACAACTTCAAATTTGACAAAAATGTGTGGAATTAGCACCTTACATTGGATAAAGTATAATATTCTTAAAATTGCAAATTTAAGGAATTGTTTTAATCAAATATTGTTCAATAAGGAAAGATAGAAATTGGGTGCAGAGGTGAAATATTTTGAATTGAAAAAATATTTCTAATAATGCTATATCTCTCTGAAATATAAATGTTTATCAGGGTCAGATGAAATGCTTGCAGAATGCAAGCACCAACTACTTCTATATTATATATATGTTTTTGTTTAACTTATTTAAAAATGAAATTTATAAATCCCTGCACAGATTTCCATGATTTACTTCTTGAATATTTAACTAGAGCAATGGGGTCGAAAATAACCCTAATAATCAATATTTTTCGAATTTTAAATTTTTCCCGATGATTGGACATGATGATCTATTACTCTACCAAATTTCAGTTCTCTAGTCCTTCTAGAAGTACTCATACATTTAGATCCTCCAAAATGCTATGTAAGAAGCAGCTATTTTATGAAGAAACTGTGAAAAAATGACAAAACGGGCAGTGATTTAAATATAACTGGTATTATAATAATATTATAATAATATGACACGTATTCGCCAATTCATGGTCAAGGTTGTCCCAAAGACCGGTTTTAGACACTACTTATAGACGTTCCATACAGAGGAGGAGAAACATATATCACCATTATATATAGACTTTCTTTACAGAGGATATAGCTATAGTAGAAGAGGATACTAATGTCCAGCCCAAACTACAAGAGCTAGAAAGCTGAAAGTCTCTGTGTTTATAGATACCATGAAGGAATCTCCAGAAAAAAATGGAACTTCTCTCCTAAGTAACATAAGTTCGACTCCATAAATTACAAAATTTGCGTTTTTCGTATAAGAAAACTGTTGCGCCATTTTTGTAAATTAATTTCGAGCACTTGCCGATAATCTGGAGTAGTGAAATTTTGAGTGTTGCTAAAAGGCCGCAATACCTATGAGGAATTGTTATCGGTTTTGCTTACAGTACCCTGGGTTCGATTCCAAATGATCCGGAAATTGTCCCATAAGTTAGCATGGAGAAAAGTTATTCCGGTGTTTAGATCAATGTAAGAGGGAAAGAGGGAGGAAGCTGAAGTTTAGCAGGATTATAGCATTTTGTTCAAACCCAACTATAAAAATCGAAAATTTCAAAATTGTTAATTATTAGGGTTTTTTATCCTATTTGTAAATTAAATTTTAATAATTTTTATCTTGGAAACTATAAGTCGCAGGTACAAGTTTTTGCAAACATTTTGTAGAAAATTATATACAAAAAAACACAAAATTTGAAAAAGTGCAACAATGCGGCCGATAAAACTCGCAAATATTTAAACAAATTTTTAAGGTTTACATATTTCCGAACGTGCCAGGAAACTGAATTTTTTTAAGATAGAATTTGTAAAAAAACGAAGTATGGATTAGAGAAATTTTGATATTTTAATTTGTTTGCTGTTAAAAATTCTTCGTTAAAAAAATAGGTAAATGTTTAGATACTACGAAGCGAGATAAAGAGCTAATTTTTTAAAGTTATTTAGAGCATACTCTATATAAACGAATACTTGTTTCAATGTTTCCATGAAATTCATTTTGCGTCCGTTAAAAATTATTTAAATTTAAAAAATTAGATAATTGTTATTTTACTTTTATATATACTCCAACTTTAAAATTTGGCAGAAATGTGTGAAATTATTAGTTCAATGTGGAAGAAGTACAAAATTCATAAAATTGCAACTATTAGTGATTGTTTTACTCCATTGTTGTCCCATAAGGAAAAAACGAAAATCGAAGCAGAGGAGAAATTTTTGAATTATAGAAATATTTCCAATGAATAAATATCTCTCTGAAAATTGATGTTTTTCCAAGGTGAGATGAAAGAGTTGTAGAATGCAAGCACCTTCTACAACTAACATATAACATACATATATAGGAGGATAAAGAATTGGCACTTCCAGAAGAGCGACAAACTCGAAATCTTTTTTGGTAGAAATATGCGGAAATACGACTACAAAAACGAAAATCTTGAAAAAGTTCAATAATGCAGCCGCTATAAATTCGCAAATGTTTAAAAAAATTTCCAAGGCTTATGTATTTCCGAATGTGCTACGGAACTGAAATTATTTTATCAGGTAGAATTTGTAAAAAAAAAACGAAATAGGGGTAAAACAAATTTTGATAATTTAATTTGTTTGGCAGTTAAAAATTCTTAAAGTTTAAACAAATAGGTAAATGTTTAGACACTACGCGGGGAGATAGGGAGCTGAGATTTTTAAATTATTTAGAGTTTAGTCTATATAAACTAATAAATATTTCAATGTATCTATGATATCGTTATTGCGGCCGTTAAAAATTATTTAAATTTAAACAATTAGATAAATGTTATTTCACTTCTAAATGTGCTACAACTTTAAAATTTGGCAGAAATGTGTGGCATTATTAACGTAAATAAATTGCAATAATAAGATATTTTATAGTTTTAGCCGTCGAATAAAGCAATTATGGAGATAACTGATTCATATTTACGTATTTTGATGACTGAAAAAAACCTTGCACCTTGAAAAATCGAAAATCCCGTGTAAACTTATGGAAAAATATAATTGTCTCCCGAAGTCGAATCCGGGACTTTTACCGATATGTTTGATTTTTATAGGAACCACCTCATGGGGGCTTAACTATTGTGAGAGTTTCAGTTTTTAATTCCATTGTGAAATCTCCAAAAGTACCGTAACAGACAGACGGACACTTGAGAATTATTACATAAGGATATTTTGATAATCCTTCTTCCGTGTTCGAAACTTTAACAAAACCCAAGAAATGCCTTATAAACCTGAGATAGCCTAACGGAATTTTGAAAAAAATACTTTACGGACAAGAATATAAATTTACCATATTATTTTCTGGAACTTGAATTTTTTGGAGTGGGTTACTCTGGCTGGGCTAAAATTATTACCTTTATTTGTTACGGAATTTGTATCTAAGATATTTTCTTAAATTGCAACATTATTATTAACACTAGTGGGTGGCGGGTAACATTTATTTTTTGGGAACGGGTTATTCTAGGTTGGCTGTGATTTGAAGCAATATTAACATCAGTATTTCGGTTATTACAAGAGACAAAGGCAGTGGGGGTTTGAGCACTTTCGACCGAATGAGGGTGGGTGTTACTCACGACATTCGCGTAGATGTGAGGGACGAGGGCTGGTCCAGTTGGTGTCATCGTGACAGCAAGGTTGTTAGTTCTGAGATGTCTGCGAGCACAGGCGAAGAGGTAGGCTATGCGGTCTGCTGATGGGGTTGAATTTAACTGGTTTGATGAATCTGCTGGGCGGGATGATTGGATCGGTGTGGTTCTGCCTGAGGTGACTGTGGTGATGGGCGATTGATGGCGGCTGGCTACTGCTGCGTAGGTGGCAGGAATGCTGAACTGTGGCGTTTGCGGCACCGTTATTGTTTGAAGTGGTTGGAGGAGGGGGTAGGGAGGTTGTTGGGTGAAACATTTGGTTGTAGGGGACTAGGTGAGCCGTAATTTGGTTCGAGGTAAGGATTAAAGTTGGTGGGAGCATACCATGGGATATTATTTGGAATAATAGATGGGGTGAATGCCGCATACGACTGCATCGTGCCTTGGTCTGGAGACGTCATTTCATGCGCTCTTTAGGCGCGGAAAGAGAATAATTTTAAAATGCAGTCATTGTCGCGATGTTTTTGCGTAAAAAGTGGTTCCGACCTGGTACGGGTCCAGCTATCCACTCGGGAATTTGATTTTTTATATTTTTTTATCACTGCAGGGGTAACCCTGGGCCCACTGAGCACAGGCAGCGAAGACGCACTTTGTATGGGGCCACTGAGCACATGCAGCGAAGAAGCATTTTATATTTTTAAATCAAAACTGATCGATTCCATATAACTCCTGATGATATATGGATCTATATGATGATCTATGATCAATATCGAATCCTCTCAGGGTCTATATCCTATCATATGATGAGCGATCGTTGATGATCATCATAATGCATTGTTGTTTTTTATATTACAATGATTTGCCGATTTTTGTCCGTCCGAAGCCTTTCTGACGTCATCGACTACGGTGACAATTTTTAATGTGTTTGAACATGCTTCCTGATTAAATACAATTTTGAATACTGGATTTACATATTATGTGGTGAGGCCGAAAAAATCTCGAAAAGTCCTGGGGTCTACTCCAAGGAAGACATTTCCATTTCCCATAAGATAAAACGTAAAAATAGACTTTTCGATTTGTAGGCTTTAAATCTTTGTCAGATTAAATTTTGAAAGAGTTAACCCACGAGCTTCGGATCTGAAACATTTTGAAGAACAAATTATTATGTTTCTTATTCTGTACGTCTTTTTCGCATACAGTTCGAAATCGCTCATGTTAAACGTTTAATTAATATATTTTGGTGAAATCTTGCCATTTTAACGGAATGTTGCCTTTCCTACCAATTACATTGTTAGACCTCGAAATCCTATTATTATTATGGGTGTAAGCTTGCTTGGAGTGCTATTAATACGAGAGAGAATAAGAAGGAAGGGGAGGGAAATGATCTTCATAGCAACCAAAGCAAACAACGTTCGTAAATTATTATATTGAAAGAGAAATGAAAACGTATTTTTGTAAGAACATCAAAGTTATTTGCGTTATTTCAGTAAATAACTTCTTTTTTGATTTTATGAGTACTGACTGTTAAAATATAACACAATCAATGATTGCACAAAAAAACAAACCATTTCTACGTTGTTTTAGTAACTCCCTTCTGTTTTGATTGTATAAGTAATGATAATAATATTTGATATGACAAATATTACAAATATAAAAGGCAATTAAGAAAAGAATCACAAATATAAGACCAGTGTTCGACTGCAGGGTATAATTTCTATTCCCCACAAGGTAACCATCTAAAATCTCTCAAGTATTTACGGTAGCAAAATTTTAACAATTGTTGATAATTTTATTTATGATTTAAATAGAATAGCTATAATGAATAAATTATGTTTTATTTCCGGATGAAAACCGTTCGTAGAACGAGTATGTCCATAGTATTAATAAACTAGTGTTATTGTCCGTCAAATATGACGGTTATGCGTAAATTAAGCATTAAATTTAAGGCACTTCCCATTCTTTCCCCTTTTCTCTCTTCCTCTCTCACATCCTCCTCCCTCCTATTCGTCCCCCCTCTCCCTCTCTCTCTTTCTCTGGAAACAGATTTCCTAGTCTCAATTTCACCCTAATAAGGAACATTATCTATATCTCTCTCTCTCTCTCCCTCCTTCTCAACCTCCCTCCCTCTCTCTTCTCTTTTACTCAATCTCTCTCTCCTCATGTTTCTCTCCTTCTTTCTTCCTCTACTTCTCTCTCACCTATTAAAGCTTTCAAAACACGCTTTCCTTACGTATATAGTATGAGGATTGAGACGACAATAAAATCTTGAGGTTTAACAATGACACGGTCGGCAAGGAAACATATAGTTAAAAAGCTTACGTTTTTCAATAAATATGAATTAAACGTATAACTTGAGCGATATCGAATTGTAGGCAAAACGTGACGATAGGATAAGAAACGTAATTTATATTTCTTTAAAACGGCTTAGGTCCAAAGATTGTTGGACAATTCTTTCTAATTTTAATTTGCAAAAGAGTAAAAACCTGTAAGTCGAAAAGTCGAGATTTGCGTGTTATGAGAAACAGAAATTATCTACTGGAGTCAAACCCGGATCTGTTTAGGGGATTTTTTTGTAAATGGCTCTTACTGTAAGAGCCAAACATTCCTACCAAATGTCAATCTTCTACCTATTCTAAAAGTTTGTTAAAAATATCATTACATTCAGTCATAAATGGTTCATATTTATCTAACGCGACTGGGTTTCTTAACTCATTATTTAAAGAGAATTTTCGCAAATTGTGACAATTATCCGTAATTTCCAAATTCTCTGGCAATCGGCTCGTGTATCAAGTTTTCGTACTTTGGATTTCGTGACTCAGATCGCTCTGCATGAGCCATAAGAATAATCATCATTAAGACAATATCCTATACGCTAAAATTATGGACAAATTAGGATATTTTGTGTTATGGCATCATCGTCCTTGCTTTTAGCACGTACTTGGATTTAAAAAATTGTGAAATATGTATGATGCTATTGTATTTAACAGTTGAAAAGAGTTAAAATTTCCAGTAAAACTACGAAACACAACATTAAATTACTTTTCACGTTTTAATAAATTTCGTGTTATTATTATAACGTCATCATAAGTTTAAATCGTAGTTTAAAATCAATGATATCATAATATAGTCCTAGAAATAAATGTATATTTTATGTGTTAGGATTAAGACGTCACCATATGTGTACCTCGTTGGTTGACATTAACGATATTATGTATTATTCTCCATTATTTTCCATTAAAAGCATTAAATCAATGCTGTTGAAGTATGTCAAATCAATTCCCATTGAAAGGCATTGGAGTCGTTGCTATGGCAGTAAATATTTTCCATTGTGGAAAACCGAAAATCTCTTCATAATTTTATGATTAAAATCAAATATTACGCAAATTTAGAATGGATTTGCATTTTTAGGCTGATTTCCAAAGGAAAAATAGCCTTATGGAATGGTCCTGTCCAAGTGTGTTCCCCCCATTAACAACTTTTGCACCAATGGACCGATTTTCATGAAACTTGGTATGTGGCTCGTGCTGCCAGAGCCCACCTCCGGGCTATATTTTATTTAGCGAAGATTGAAGTCTCGGGTTCGATTCCAGGAACGTTTTTTCCCCATTTGTTTTACATAGGAAATTTCAAATCCATCATGTAGAGATTTTTTTAATACATTAAAATATCTTAAAATTGTGATATCTGAGCGAGTTTTGTACTGTTTTAAGGGGAAAAGAATGCAAATTGTAATTATTGTCACCAAATATTGATAATTGGTCGTATCTTTTTGAATTTCTACTAAAACGTGCCCTTTAAATCGCATTTTATCGGATTGTTGCCATGGATACGATTATTACCGAACTCGGATTGAGCGTAGACGAGTGAACAAATGTGTTATTTTCGTTTCCGTTTCGGGACGTCAACTTTGGGAAACCAGCCTGCATTAGTCCTGGTTTGGACGTCTTGTTTATTCAAGAAAAATAAACTTCAGTCCTTCCAGAGAACGGTTTATGTGCCGACTTTGTATCCTTATTGTAACGAATAAAAAAAAACAATTTTATAAAGCCCTGCGCCGTTTTCGATGATTTTCTTATGGGTGTTTCAAATTGGGCATTGAGGCCAATAATATCCATTAAATACAGTCTTTTCTGAAATTTTGTATTTTCTCCAAAGGTTGTACTGATTGCTCTATCTTCTTGCCAACTTTCAGCTCTGTAAAACCTCTAGAAGTACCTTAGGTTTTACAGGATATATCCTATATATGTAAGAAGCAGCTATGCATAAATTACACATAATTCGTAAATGTATGCATGTGTGGTGGGTGCATCTATTACTTTCTCTCGTAATAGGTTAAACATAGTTCTCTTTCGGCTTCTCTTTTCCACTATCCTCTTAATTTCTTGATTACTCTCTTTATCCTTCAAGTCATTTGAGATATGAAATAGTTTCCTCCGTTGTCTCATTTTACTTTCAGTTTTCTTTCTAAATGCACGCTCATACCTAATCAAATCGAATCAAAGCGCGACAACAACTTTTCGTTCTATAGACTAACATCTACGCGAAGCAAAGCTCAGTTTATGTTTTGATCTTGACGATTTTCAATATTTTTTCCAATTTCTTCCCAGGCGTTTTTTCTCTTTTTAACATTATTATAGTTTTTATCGATCCTATCGTAGAGCAATGTATAACGCTATACTAAATTAATTAACATCTCTTCATCCATTGTACTTTAAAAGAATTAATACCAAACGAAATGCAACCGTTCCACTAATAACTACGACCTTTTCAATCAATCGCTTTTAGCCAATCCTCTATACCACATTGTTACTCTTATCCCATCTTTCCATTTCATCATCAGCATTATTCTCCATAGGAACGACTTTCTAAAATTTCGAGAGGCGTCCTGGAAGGACTCATGGACGCTAGGAAAGAGGAAAGGCTTCTTGGAAGAGGATGACGAGCGCGGCGAGACGGACGGAGAGGCTTTGGATGGGTCGACTGTGCTACGATATTTGCCGAATGGTGCTTTCCAGGAATGCGGCTTACTGAATGCTCATCTTTATGCACAAAACGATGCTTCAAACATTGTATTCAAACAATCTCTTCAATATGCCTTAGCTTATTTTGCTCGTTAATAGAAATGTCTTCGTTCTAAGGACGGCATTTGCGTCCGATATTCTTTACAATATTTCGTTAATGCTTTTGCATCTGTTGTTCTTTCTGAAACTATTTCTGGTGAATTGCCACTGAAGACGGTTGATTTGTAGCCTAAATGCGCATGTTTTTTTCCCAGCCTTGTTGCGGCAATTGGAGATAACTGAGGCAAGTATATTTTTTAAATTGCTTGTTCTTGAATGTTTTTCACCCAATATCGAGCTCAATTGTTGAATCTGTTGTTGTGTGACTTTTAAGATGTTTACGCATTAAAACTTCGGTTTTATGTTTTTAAAGGGATCGATTTAAAAACGATTAAATCCAGAAAATGCAAAATCGAGATGGTTAAAAATTTCTGCCCTAAATTCTTTATTTTTCTTATTATTTCGGACATTTGCAAAATCATACGGCCAATTAATATAATAAAAGCGCTAACGCTGTTTTCTGACTTATGAAATCGTAAAAGGAGCATACTCATAGATTTATATTCCGAATTTTTCACGTTCACATTACTCCGTACACTCAGTATATATGAGAAATTTTCACTTTAAATTGGCGTTTTCGCTGTATGCGGAAAAATGAATAAATAAATAAATAGAAATTCAGTGTAAAAAGGCATGTAGATTTTCACTTAGAAACTATATATCCAATGTAAATACTCTTGAATGACTTGAGCATAAATTTTTAAAATTCTAAATTAAATAATAGTTAATAGTACTGAAAATATTCATATTATTTAGTCTTTGGTAGTAATCATCTTTTACGTCTGGAAATACATTTAATAAATGAGTCAGTGCAATCAATAGATATGATTTTTCATAAGGAAAGATGATAACTTTTATAATTGTGTAATAAATAGGAAATATACCATTTCTCCAGTTGGAATAATAATTTCCATGTCCTCTTACTCTTGTGACAAAAATACTAAATTGCTTAGTATAATCTTGATATTAATAGCGTAATAAAATGAGGTTTTTAAAGCGAAGGTAACAGCCACCTTAACGTGTGATGCACCAAATTAAACGTCTTGACCTGCAGATTTGCAGAAAATGATAAAATTGAAATCGGTCATACCGTTGGCGAGATATTTCTTTACCGGTTAAGCTCTGCTCGACATAGTTGTAATGGTTGATGTTAAGATGGCACTGTAGGAATAACTTGGCGCCCCTATCGGACAATAGTAGAAGTCGCTGAGTTTGTTGGTATTGTGTTTATTTCAAGTTTAAACAGGAAGGCTTACAACCAAGATTTGTGTCAAGATACAACTGACATAAATTTGTTATAAACGTTTTCAAATTGAAATAATCGAGACATTGTAAGTAATTATGATAATGAATTATAACTGTTTTCAATGCCCATGTAACATTAATATTTCTTTTTTATTTTGTTCCAAGTGTAAACAATATATTTTCTTTTTATTTTGTTTCCAAACTGACATATTTTCGTTATAAACATTTTCAAATTGAAATTATCTGGACATAGTAAGTATGATAATGAATTATAAATGTTTAAATGCACATGTCACATTAACATATCCTTTTTATTTTGTTCCAAGTGTAAACAATAGAGGTACACCTCGCGATATGCTTTCTTCGGTTTTAGACTCATTACACTTTCTGACTCTTACCTCTCGATACGCTCGCTCGATTCGGACATACGCTCTTACAAAACCCGGAGAACGAAGAGCCTTTCTCTGCCCATTCAAAGGGTCTCAACGCGAGCAATGCAACAACTTTATTTCATTATATACGAACTACTTTTAAATTGTTTTCGTATTCATTTCATGAGTACACAATATTGCACCGGAGAAATAATGTAATCGACGAGTTTCTTTTTGTCCAAGTTAGTGTTTCGGCGGACTACAGTCAGTTATAATTCCGTGATCGTGGTGGTGACACATTAAATTTGTGCTCGAGTTTTTACCCTTATAAGTTTTAAATGTTGCAAGTGAAAAAATCAAAGCTACGATTCTGATCGAATTTAATCGAGCGTGAAGAATCGATTCACCACATCGATTATCTGATCAAGGAAAATCGATCATCCCTACTTCGTAGTCCCCTTGCGTTCGCTTCGCGGACTACACCCAGTCGAAAACAGAGTTTAAGAATAATTTAAGGAAAATAAAGTGTATAATCGTGAGTCAATATTGCCTGATTAGTATTAAATGTAAATATAGGAATTGAGAGATAAAGACAAAATATTTTGTTTTTATAATTTTCTATTTTCACTTTATGCTACATTGTCTCCTTCAATTGTTAAACTCATTCCATGCCGGATGAAGATTTTCGTAGTTTGGGAACCGCTATTCAAAGGGAGAACACCCTTGTTTTCGCTCTGTCCTCTGTATTTCATCATTTTGATTTCATTTTTTCACTTCAATTTATTTAGCGATTATTAAGCGCGTTAAAGCATGACAACTGCCATTGGCTTTTAGTTATTGCATATGCAATATCTTTCAGTGGTTGAAGCGAGAGTAAGATGTTATAAACGTTTTGTAGGCGTCCTACTTTCGTAGGATGGCAGACATCTTCATGACTGCCATTTTCGACCTGTGAAGCGATAGGCGCCATGGATCGTGCTGGTCTCTGTGACAACATTTAAACCTCTGCAGTGGCAACGCAGGAGATGGCGTGGAATTTGAATATCTCTTATTGTCAAAGGGCAAAGGATTTTATTACCGCCAGCGAAACGCACGAATTTCCCTCTCATACGTTAGTTGCGTTAGCCAGCAGATATAGTTTCCATTTCGTGTAACAGATGGCGCTCGAGGATATTTTTTAGCGCTTAAGGTTCCATCGATAGCGGAAGAGAAACTCGAAATTGAATTATGGAATAAGGTCATGGCTAGCGAATTTGCCTCTTTCGCTTCTCAAGCGTTGGCCAGCAGATATGATTTCCGTATTGTGTAACAGAAGGTGCTAAAAATCTTTTGGTGCTGCTGTATTCTTTTTTGGCGGAAGTGAAAGCGTCTAAATTGAATTATAAGCTTAAAATTCGCAACGATTCATATAGGTACATATGAAATCCACTCTTAAAGAGTTATAGAGTGCGTATACAAATTATTGAAATCATGAAAATATTTTCAAGAAAAGTATTTTAACGCTGTTTTGTAAACTATGAAATAGTTGTTTTTTTTATAAAAAATTATCACGCTCTTCTCACGAGTAAAGTAAGTTAAACAAGTAGTGAACATAACATTTGGACGATTTTTTTCTATTATAAAATTCGGTATTGCTTTGTTTTATTTCGCTATGGAGAATTCTCCCACTGACCTAATTGGCGCAATTGAAGAGAATTTGCAGTTTGATCACCTTTTATATGCGAAGATATAACTTATCTTTTTAGTGCTTTTCGTCATTGCTGAAAAGCACTATTATCTTGGTGATGTCCGTCCGTCCGTCCCTCCGGCCGTACGCATATATCAGGGAAGAATTGGCTGAACCGATTTCAACAAAATTTGGCACATAGAATACTGACATAAATTAATGACCAAAATGGCGTATTTGGACCGGATCGACTCAGCAGGGGTGCCACAATTACAAAGTTAATCTTTTCGGTAATTATGAATTTGGAAGGAATTGGCTTAACCGATTTAAATGAAATTTTGTAGGAAGGAGACATGTAACATAAAAAAACAAAATAAAGATGTTTAATGAAGATATAAAAAGCAGGGCTGCCACAATTCAAGAAATAAAAAACATTCTTTTTACAAATATTTTTGTTGAAATGCCTAAATCAATTTGAACCAAATTATAATATTTATAATGTACACACATATATATATAAAACCATAATAGCATATTTAAACTGAATCAGCCAAATAGGAGTGCCAAAATTACAAATTAAAATCTTTCATTATTTATGGAGTTGGAAGTAATTCGTGGAACGGATTTCAATTAAATTTTGTATATAAGATTTATAAAACATACCATAATGAAATCAAGATGTTTAAAACTGAGCTAAGGGGCAGGACTACCACAATAAAAATTAAAATAATATTTCTTTTTAAGCACAATTCTAGAGAACTGACGGAATAGATTTTAACCAAATATGATGTATATTTTATATATATATATATATATATAACAAAATTATTATATTCAAACCGGGTCGAC